>KV745180.1:0-35741 GCA_001692735.1 Lepidopterella palustris CBS 459.81 | reverse complement strand
AGTTACTAAGAAGCTATTTATTACACCTTAATAAAAGCTAAAGCGGCTATAGTAGGCCTACAAGTATCTAGAGTGGACTAAGAGTAATTTAGACCAAGTTACTTAAACTAATAAATCTTTTTTTTACTTTTTCTTTGGCAATATATTTATTACTTAACTACCTAAGAATAAGCTTTATCCTAACTACCTTATTCTATAGTTTTAAGGCTATTTAGAGTGAATAGTTTAGGGTCTAATTACACTAAGAAGAAAGGGACCCTTAGTATTCTTTAAAAAGAAATAGGGTAGTGTAACTAGCTAAGTCTACCGTGAGAAGATTCTCCCTTATATCCTTGTATTTCGTAAGGTATATAAGGGCGACGTTATTAGGCCTAGAAATATAATTATTATAGAAGATAAATCGCTAGTTTATACTACTAGGCTAAACTAAAAAAAGTATAAATAGTATAATTTTATTAAGATATAGTTTTCTGCTAATTCACTAGATCTAAACCCTATTAAGTATATTTAAAAGAAGCTAAAAAATATAGTATACTATTAGCAACCTTAAATATCGCAAAAGATAAGGCAGGTACTATAAAAGAAATAAAAGGCCCTTAATTTAAGCGAGATATCTAGGATCTACTATACTATAAGGGCTAGGTATAAGGTAGTTATTATAATAGTAGAAGGGCCGACAAAAGTAGTAATTATATAAAGAATTAGTATTAATTTATATATAAAATTAAATAAAAAGTATACCGGCCCTTACGTAGCGTATAAGCCTACTATATAGACGTGTACGAGCCGTATAGGGGGGAAGGGTATACTAGAAGCTTTTAACTAGTTTAACACTAGGTTACTATAAATTTATACTAGTTCGACTATACCTATTATATTTTCCGGTATAGGTAGTTTTCCGGCTTACTTAGATCGACGTTACTATAGTTTATTCTATTACGGCGGTTGTTCCGTTATAATTAAACAAATATTAGTATAGTATAATATAATTAGCGAAAATATATAATAACTTACTCTACTACGTAAGCGCGCTAAGCCTTTCCGCCAAGACATAGAGTAAGGCTTTTACACAGGGAATCCTTAGTAAGTTCTAGGTTAATACCAAGGGTTCTATAGCTAAAGAGTCTAGATTACGGCACTTAATAGGGGAGCCAAAATAGTAGTTCTATTACCGAGTAGTTACGGGCCCCGGCCGCCTAAAATAAGCTTCCTAAAGTGTTAAATTTAGAGACTAAGTGTATTATAATAAAAATATACGTAGAATCTAAATTCAATTAACGCTTTATTTTTCTAGGTTTAGATAGCTAAGAATAGACAAAATTTCCTTAAAGCTATAGTAAGAAAATATCTCTAAAATAAATACAACAAGAACTTTATTTATTAAAAATAAATAGTTTAGATTATAGTTGCACCGAAGGAGGTTCCTCCCTATATATTAATGTGGGTAAGCGTAGAATATATAGTTTAAACAGATTACTAGGTATTTCTAATACTATAGGCGGATTACTAGGTAGTTCTATAAATAGCGGTATACTTTAAGAAGATGTATTTAAAACTCTTTTAGAAAATATATTTAAGATTTCGGCCTCGTAAATTACGTGGTAATATAAGTAGTATATAATAAGAGTTGGCCGCTCTATTAAGCTAGAAGTATATATTCGCCTTAAGTAAATACTAGGAATTGGAATCTCGCCTATATACTAAGATTAGTACCTAGAGAATCGACGCCGACTATAGCAAATACAGGTATACTTAATTTACAAGGATTTTTATTAGTTAGATATTTAATCACCTCTCTAGCCGCTCTTTAGAGGCCTATAATAGCGCGCGTATTATAGATGCCTTCTTTTATATCTAGGACGAAGACGTACTTAGGCGAGATTAGTTATTTTAGAAACTTTATAAGTCCTATAGTTTTATATTGTGAGAATATTGAGTAGTTATTATTCTTAAGTAGCGTGGCTTCTCTATATATACTATGTGCTTTCTAAGGTAGCCTAGAATAGTAACTAATCTAGAGCTATATTAATATAGCCACTAAATAATAGGTCGGTTTTGGCTATAAAAACCGAATATGTATCTACTAAGACTAGTAGCGGCACAAGTATATATTTAGCGAAAGTAGTGTATATTAATAACCTTAAGTAACCTAATATAAAACCTTGCAAGTATAGTTAGTAGCTTAGTATTTAGAGCTAGAAACACGAAATAATTCTTTTTAAGACTTTAGTTCTTTAACGTCTTGTAAACCTCCTGCTAAATCCTAATAGATAGTATTTTATCCTTTATATACTTATCGGAAGTATAGTAAAAGCAAAAGCTCTTAAAGAGCTTTCCCTAGGCGTTAAATTATAAAAGTTAAATAGTAGCAAGCCCTATAGAGATATATACCTTTACTATAACTTCTTATTTATTAACTCGGAGTTACTAATATTTATTATAGACGGGGTTCTTCCTTTTAAAGTAAAAGGCAAAAGATTATTAATAAGTAAAATATATTACAGCCTTACTCCTTAAATATTACAGCGAATAGTAGAACACGCTAGGGTAGGGTAGCTAAACAATTTAGCTAACTATTTATATTTACGTCTTATAGCACCTTTTACTAACGTCTTTTATATTTTCATAGCTAATTATAGAGGCATTAAACCGCTAGTTTAACGTCTAGTAATATAGTTTTAGAGAAGCCAATTCTTAACTATTCTAAGCTTTACTCTACTATAACTTCTTATTATAGTAGAATTCAAGACTATTACGGGACGCGTAGAGACGTTTATAAGAAAGAAAATCTTAAAGCTACTAAAAGAGTAAATCCTTAACTAGTCTTTACTACGGTTTTAAACTTTTAAGGTATTAATAAGTTACTCTAGGGGTTTAAAACTCTATAGAGAATTAAGAGAACGTCTTATAAATTTATTAGAATAATCTTAAAGGGAAAAACTAAACGCGTAAATACTTTTTTCTACAAGACACTTTAAGGCTTTCTTTACCCCGGCCTATACCTACTTTGCTAAAGCCCGGAACAAGCTATTTAACTTTATCGGTACTACAAAGTCTTAAAATCCTATATTGGCCGATTTAGTCGAATATTTTTTAAGATTTCTAGACCGCATTAAATCGAGCCAGAATATTACTAGCTTTACTATATTAATAATTACGTTAAGCTTTCTTCTTAATAATTATTCTCTAAATACTTACGGTAGGCTATATTTAATTTTTAGCCTTAAATTACTAATAGTAAATAGCTTTTAATCCTCGTTAGGTTTTTAAAACTCTATACAAAAATACTTATTCTAAAGTAAGTCTCTTCTAGAATAGTTTAATTAGAAGTATTTAGCCCGGTAGTCTTATTTAATTAATCGAAGATAATCTAGTTAATTACTTCTTAGAATTTATATAAGGAAGTATACTAGCGGTAGATATTTACAGAGCGTATATTAGAATATTTAAAACTTTTTAGCGCGCTATATATAGTAATTAGACTTATCTAATATATATATATAGGACGCCTAAGTTTAGACTACCTTATAGGCATTTTTTATATAAAACGTGTATAAGGATATTTAGGGACCAAACTTTAAATAACTAGTAAATCTATAATATACCGTCTTGTTTTCTTTATAGCGTTAAGCTAAATAATATTAGGTTTAAGATAAAGCTAGATATAGCTAGAGTAGTTGTTCTTAGTATTAACGGTGGCGGAATCTAAGGTAGAGGCCCTTTATAAACGCTATAGCTATTATAGAATAAAGTTCCTTATCTAATTTAAGAAAACGTTAATATTATATATAGGACTAGTTTAGGCAAGTTATTACTTACGGAACTAAAATTAATAGTTATTAACTATTCTAGGTTGTATTTCTACCTTAAATATATTTTATAATAGTTGGCCCGTTAAACGCTATATAGAGATCTTCGAAAAAACAGCTAAAAAAGCCTTTATACCCTAGAAGTTCTATTATATCCCTTTAATCTCCTAGCCCTATAATATTATATTATTATACCTATAGGGAGTCTATCCCGCGTTAAATATTAAACGCGCTCTAAAAGAAGCATTTAGTCGAGAAATAAGCATTTTAGAGCGTCCCTATACTTTAGCTTAAGGAGTTAAAATTAGGCTACCCGTAATTATATTTCCTAAAACTATACTATGTATTTTTATAAATTATATTAGTAGGGGGCTATATACTAAAAACTATAGTAAGCTATTTAGTAGAAGTATTATAATATAATATTATAACATCGAACTAGAATATAAAGCTATAAGGCTAAATAATAGAAAAATTCTAGTCTAGGAAATATATAGTTCACTGTTTATTAGTTAAGACATCACTTTTACTAATATATTAACTAGGGCGAAAGGGGCAACTGTAGCTCTATAGTAGAATCGGTATAATTACTAAAGGAAAATATAGTAGTTAACAGTTTATACAGGTATTTTACTCCCTTTTAGATACTAGGCGTAGGTCTAGTTAAAAATAGCGGATAATAGGTAAATAATCTAGTCGAGCTAGCCCTTAGGGAGATATTAATAATATAGCTGTTAATTAACAAACCTAATATTATTATATCTCTTAGTACAGGTTTGTTTAAAGCTTAAACTAACACTATAAGGCTTGTACACCTAAGAAGAATATAGAGGTAAAGAGTAATTTCTCGGCTATATTGTATATTTATATAGTTAATAAGTAGAAAGAAGATTTGGTAGGAGTTCCGTAACTATTATTACGTAAACCTAAGAGCGCAGTATTTTCGATTTAATGCTAAGTTTAAAGGGGCCGAACCTGTATTAAATAACGTATTAAGAATAGAGGAGGTGGCAGTAAAAGTGCAAATATAACTAACTAATACGCCCGAGATTAAAGCGGCCGTATAATGTCTTACGGCAACGCGGTTCTACTTTAAACTAGAATTAATGCCAAATAAATACGGTGATTACTATTAAGGTACCGGATATATCTATTATTAATTACTATACAAAAGCGTGCTATTCTAAGACCTCCTATAATAGCTAAAAGATAGCTCTATAAGGTTTCTATTAAACGGCCATTCTATTATAATAAGGCTTAACTAGTTAACTTCTAATCTAGACGGTATATTTTAAAAGAGAATAGAATTCAAGGTTAAAGCTAGAATAAATATAGCTCTATAATAGAAAGGATTCTAACCCCGCTATATTAGCGGTTCTTTATTCTTAGTTTTAGTACTTATTAATACTTAAGGTTTAAATACGTATTTTAGCCGAGCTAACTATAAAAAGCGTAAAAGAGAACAAGATATAAAAAAAAGGCTAGAAAAGAGGTAGTACGTAAAAGGGTAAACAATATAAGGTTATAGTACTACTTTTATTCTTAGAGTTTAATAATCTATTCTTTTAAAGTTTAGGTAATACTATTAGAATTAATAAATCGTAATTATATTTAATTATAATTTGCCTTTTATAAATAGTAATTTGAATTTATAGTAGATAAGGAGAAGAATAATAAATAATAGGCTACCTAAGCAATAGTACTAGCTTTAGAACTATTTATTATTATAGTTTTATTATACGTAAAATCGCTAACTATACTTTAAAGGCTTTATTTATATAATATCTTCTAGCATTTCTTTAGACCTGCGCGGGTGGAATAGAAAGAAGCGATTATGCGTACAAGATAATAGTAAAAGCTAGAGTTATTGTATAAGTATATACGGCGTATCTAGGAATAATTATAGACCCTTTAGTGGCCGCGTTTAAGGCATTAATAGAATATATCTAGATATAAAGGAGTGGGAGAACTATTGTTTAAGAGAAATATTCTAGTTAAATAGAAAGATTAAGTAGACGGATAATTATACTAAATTTATAAATTTATAAGATTTTATTATATAAAATTAGGTTAATATAAACTATATATTGCAAATTTATTTCCTAAGAATACTAACCCTGCCCCCGCGCTCTAATAAAACCTAATATAGCTAATATTAAGAAACTAGTTCTATAATAAATAAAAGAGCAATCTATTCGCTTATATATATATTTTAAGTATACCTCTAAATAATTTTATATTAGTTTAAGGCGAATATAGTTATATATAAGTTAGAGTGCTACCTAAAATCTGCGTAGAATTTAACCCAAGTATAATAATAAAAAGTAGATAGTATACCTTAGTTTCTTTTTTATTTAATACTTAGTTTAATATTTATAGTTTAGTTTAATAATATCCCGGCGTGCCTTTTCCTTAGACTTCTTTTATTATTTACGTATTTTATACTACGCCCTTACTATTAATTATAGAAGCTCTTAGCATTTGCGGTAAAGTGCTAAATCGGTTAAGGGTAAAGAGTGCGAGGGCGCAGAGGGGTAATACCGCGAAAATCTATAATATTTTATATAGGTTGTTTGCTTTAACGTTAAACGCTAGTTTAAATAAGGTATAATAGATATTTAAAGGTAGATATTATGGCTGCGGGATATATTACTATTAACTTAGCCCTTTAGACTACTAGGTAGCATACGTACTTAAACTTAAATAATAGTATAGTTTGGAATTTTATAGCGCTTCTATAAAATTAGTATAATAAATCTAAAGAAAACTATAAGCTATAACTATATAGCTACTAATTTTGAACTCTGTATAGTAAATGTGGTATAGTTTACTAGGAGTATTATTGGCTCCCCTAGGCAAATCGAGGTTATAAATATCTTTATTTCCGGTAAATAGAGAATATATAAGTATAGTAACTATTATAATTATAGGAATCTATAGTCTATATATCTACTAGATAATTACAACTTTTAAGAGTATTATTAAACTCTTTAATAGAAGTTAGGATAAGGTCTAATATAAAATATTAAAGCCGTTAAGATTTTAAATTTAATTTATAAGCGTGGATAATTTAAAAGCTATACTAAGACAGGTAAATATTAATACCTATAAAAGGTAAAGCAATAGTATAAGGCGCAAGACGCTATACCTTATAACTAGGGTTCGCGGGTATAGATTACACTTCGCCTAAATCCGGATAAAGCTATTTATAACTACTATTCTATATCCGAGCCAAAAATAGAATAGAAAGATTACTATTAACTTTTATTAATTTATTAAAATCGGTAATAACAATTCTTCTAGCCTTATATATATTACCCTTAAAGCTTCTAGTAATAAAAGGGTTTAAAGATAAATTAAAACAGTAATTAATACCCTTAAAGCTAGCGTGTAGCACGGCTAGCCGTATTATTTAATAATTATAGAATTACTAAATAAAGAAATCCTAGCCGCAAAACTCTTTCTTATTGGCTTAACTAGTAACTAAACTAATTAGAATATAGAATACGCCTCGGTGAGTAAGAAAGTATAGAGAACTTCTTTATACTAGATACGCGCGGCACCGACAAGGTTTTAATATCTATAAACCTATAAATACTAGTAGTAATCCGTATAGTATATATCTACTAAGAAATTATAACGCAAGATAACCGCAAATATTAAGACTAAAAGCCTAATTACTAGATATATTGCCTCTTCTAGAGGTAGGATAAGGTAGAGTAAGCCTAGAAATTGGCCCGCTAAGGGTAGCCCAAACTTAGAGGTAGTATGTCTGCAACCTCTAGGAGCTAAATTACTAGGTTCGGTTAGTATCCTAACCGCTAATTGTTCTCTAGTAGTGTTAGCCCTACTACTTAATTCGCTCTTTCCGTGTAGAGTAAAGAAATTAGTATTAAAAGTCGTAAAATAGTATATTAGGTTTAGTATTATCTTGTAAACGTATTAGCTTTCCCTTTTTTAAAAAACTATAGATAATCCGCGGCAAAGGGAAATAGTAAAGAATACATTATTAGCTTATAATAATACTACTATTATATTTCTTTTCTAAGCTATAAATAATTTCTAAAAGAACAAATAAATAAATCTTATAAAAAAGCTAGAAAAAAAAAAAGGCGCTAAGGCGTAAAATTAAATATTATAGAAGAATATAGTTTACTATAATTGGCCTACTTTACGCGGGGTTTAACAACCTTCTTAAAATCCAAATAGCGCTTAAAAAGTTTAGTAAATAAGAAAAGCTTATAAATTATAACTAGTTTAAGTTCTAGGGAATATCTACTAAACCTTTATAGAATACAAAGTATAAACTTATAGAATAAATATAAATTAATAGTATAATACTTCTTATTAAACTCTATATACCCTAACTTAAATATAGTTTCTATATTTATCGCTATTTATTACTTCCTAATTAGCTTTAAAAAATTCTTTATTTTCCGCCAAATATTTTTTTTAAAATCCTAAGTCTATTCTTTAAGGCTTTTAAGAAATTCGTTAATATTAGAGAGTATACTATATACTAGTTAGATTTGTTCTATTCTATTACTATACTATTATACCTTAAGTTTTGGCGGGTACTATAGGCTAGAATTAGCGTTTTTCTATATAGTAATACGTCTTATATACTTACTCTTTCTTAATTATAGCATATATTTCTTATAGATTAAGAAGTGTATTCTTGCCTCTACTAGCCTTTTTCTTAAGGCCTTTAACGGATTACTTAATATTATAAAGAAGTATTATTATATCTAAAAGGTTTAAAGAACTAGCTATAGTTATATTACTATTATTTTTAGAAAATAGCGTCGTGTTTAGAGGTTCGCCTAAAAAAGAATACTTAAGGGACGTATTACTTTCAAACTAGGACGTTGTATTAGGGTTAAATATATGCCTATCTAGAACCGAATTATTTTAAGTTGGCTGTATAATTATATTAAAGTTATAAAGGGACTATAAGTAACTATTATATAGGTATAATATTAATACTATAAACGGGTTTTGTTTATAGGGCTTTACTTAATAGCTATTCTAAATATATAGCTCTTATTCCTTTATATTATTAAGAGAGAAGATATTCTAAAATATTAAAGCCGCCTATAGTTACGCGCTTATAAATTTTCAAGACTTAGAATATTAGTTACTATACTAAGCTCTACCTGTACTCCCTAGCCGCTAAAAGGGGCGTTTGGCGGGTACTAAAACGGGAAGTAATATACTTAGAAAAGTAAGGTATATAGTTGGATTAGTAAGTGTTATCGGCCAATTAGGGCGATTTTGCGGTATATTAAACTAACTAAAACCCTTATTTCTTACCTAAATTAATATTATTAATTATTACGCAGTTAGCTTAGTTAATATAATTAGTATTAGCTTTGCCGTAATATATAGTATTAAGCGGTATTTATAACGTAATGGTTTTGAATTAGGCTATATTAAATTTAATAGGTAAAGTTATTTAAATAAATTAGAATGCCCCCTATAGTAACTATATACTATACTTTAATTAAGTTAAATATATAATCGGGAACTCTCGCGATAGTATAAACTAGCAAAATACCCCTTATAGAAAACTAGTTATATTAAATATATCTACTAAGGGAAGTGTAAGTCCCGCCATTATAATCTATTTATCCTAACTAACTTATAGAACCCGTGGAATCTAAATAACTTATAGTAAGAGATTGTATATATACGCGACTTTATTAAAAAGACATATAGCTAACTATAATATACTACTTAGAAGCTTAAATTCTTTTAGTAAGTGGCTTTAATAGCTTTTAATCCTATTAACGCCTACCTTAAAACTATAAAGAAAAACTATAAACAGTATTACGCGGTATATATAAATAAATATTAAACCTAGTAGAAAATGCAAAATGCCCTTATTTAAGAATAGGAAGGCTACTAATACACCCGTATAAAGTTAGAGCTATTAAAGCAAAAGCTAGAAGAGAAGCGGAAAGCTAAAAAGAAGTAGAAAGAGAAAAATACAGTATTATATAATAATTTGTCTAAGTTAAAAAGAATTAATAGTAATTTTTATAACTTAATAGTAGCTATAAAAGAGCAAAAGCGGATCTTAAAGAAAGATAACTAAATAATAAGGGCCACAATTAAACAACTCTAGAAGAAGCTAGAAATAGCGGGCGCAAATATTATAGATATTATTATAGATTAGAATAAAGTATATAGTGCGGAGTCGACGCTCTAGACTAAGGTCGAAACTCTTAAATTAAAAAACAAAGGCTTAAAGAAATAGCTTTAGGAAGCTATAGATTCTATTATAGCTAGTAAACTATAAATATAAGAGCGGCAAAGGCATAGTCCTATAAAGAAGAGAAGAAAAGGCGGGAAAAGTAATAACTCCGGATAGTGAGCGTAGTTATAGCTAGTATAGAGGCTAAGTATATTTAGTTACTCTTTACTTTTCTATTTTGCGCTTTACTTTTCTATTTTATATATTATATTTCTATTTACTCTTTACTTTTCCGTCTTTACTTTTATATTTCTATTTTCGATTATATTGAATATTTATATTTCTCTTACTATATTTATTTCGCAATTTTATTTATTATTACTTATTCTTTATTAAGAATAAAATAATAGGAATTATAAATAGTAAAGTGCTTTTAGCCTTTTTGCGCAGTGCCTAGAAAACCGGGGGGGTATTCTAACCTTAATTTTCAGCTAGGGATAGCCGTACTATTTCTATTAGAGTATAGTTGCAAAGTCTGTTAATAGTTTCAAGGCAGATATAATTAATATAAGGGTTAAATAAACGTATAAAATAGTAGTTTATATCTTAGTAAATATTTTAAATAAGCCTTATATATTAGTATAGAGTAAATAATTAATAGGTTTTAGCCTTAATAAATATACTAGTATTATTTTATAAAAGTAGTAAACTTATTTAAGAATAAATTAGTCACTTCTATATTACCTAGAAAAGAGTGTAAGGCTAAAAAGAGCTTTAAACTAAATAATTCAATATAATCTTAACTACGCCCCTTATTCTAGTAACGTGCGGTAGGCCTAGTAAATAAGAATCGCTATTTTTAGCTATTAAGAGTATAATAAAAGAAGATAAGTACCTAGAATAGGGTATTTAGTTAGCTCTGTAGGGGAGAAAATAGGAACTAAAATACCTTTTCTAGAAGTAATTTTATCTATACCCTAAACGGCGTACTAATAGTTTAATGCTAAATATATATCTAAAGGCATTATAGTATAGTATAGTAAGTAATTAGTACTTAGCAATCCGTGGTATAACCGGCGAAGTAAAAGAGCTACTACCTTTTATAAGCGCAATAATTTCTGCGTAAATTTTATTATAAAGTAATTTACTAACGGCGAATATAAATAATATAAAAACCCGTATTACTTATAATAAATACTATAAGAGTATTCTACTTTATTAAATAAAGCATTATAAAGTAATATATAATCCCTATTAAGAACACCTATATTAATGCTCTTTTAATAGTTATACTATAGAATTTTAAAGGCGAGAGAATTGTAAACGCCATAAGCAAAGCGTAAGAATCCCTATAGAACTTGGAAGGCTATAAATACTTACGCTATACTTAGATTTATTAAAGACACCTAAATTCTATTAATTGCGAACAATGTGGTTAAAATTACGTAAGAAAAGATATACTTAAAAGGTAAAAAACGCTCTAAAAGAGAAAAATTCAATTCTTATATTTAATAGTAGGTATATACGTTAATATTGCAAACTTAGTAACTGGTATAAGACTGTAAAGCCTAATAATTAGCTTAGTAAGTTAGTTTTAGAAGCTCTTAAAAGCGTAAGCTAACTATATAGGGTAAATAGGCTATACTATATAAATATTGGCTAGTTTATTAAAGATATATAATTAGCTTTAGTATTTAAGAGTGCCCTTTTATTATAGATAATATATTATAGTTTCTATATTATTAAATCTAGGCACAAAGTTCTAGCCTTCTAATTCCCTAGCGATATTTTACTACTTTAGGACTAATACTTAATCTCTATAATTTTCGGGGCTTAGGTTGCCCAACTATATACTCTAAAGGGTAGAGAAGTTTCTATAGTTTATATATAAAGCTAGCTAACGGCTAAACACACTATCTTATAATTATAATAAAGCCATTTTTAAATAACTTTTTCTCTTATACTAATTTTTAAGAATAATAATTGTTCGGAATATTTTTAATATATTTCTACTATCTATTCACTAAAATGCGCCGTTAGGCTATACTTATAAGAATAGAAAGAGGCAGACATTATTATACTATAAAATAAACCTAGACTACTTAGTAAGTTGTAAACTATTATAAAAGGCTGCCTTAGACCCCGTTTATAATAACTTGTCGCTTATTAGGTAGCGTAAGGTTTATAAAGAATATATAAGATAGTATAAAGTAGCTTTCTAGTATTCTTACTTATACCGCGAAAGAATAGAAGCTTCTAGAACTAAATATAATTCTTAAGCGGTATTATAGTAAAATAGAGAGTAATAGAATAGAGATAATTAAATACTCTAGCTATTAAGTTAAAGGCTTTTTAAGTGTAGGCCGTCTCGCTTATAAAATAAGAAAACATAATAACTACGCAACCTAGCTTAGTATAATTACCGCGGGCAACTACTTCCTTACCTATTTATAAAGAGTTTAATTATATTAATAAGCCTAACTTATCTACTTACAAATTTATTATTATTTTCAACTCTATAGGGGTTATAGTCTTAGATATTTAGCTATCTAAGGCCTATATATTAAGTGCTATTCTATTATATATAGAAACGGCAAATAAACGCTATATTAGAAATTCCTAATAATTAACTATTTTAAGAAAAATAAAAATATACTCGGCGGTTAAGCCTAAAATATAATATAATATCCCCTAAATTAATAGGGCTTTGTATAGTATACACGGCGCTTAATAGGGGCGCCAAAACGGTATATTTATTTCTAGGTAGTTCTAGGAGCCTAAGGAACCTAAAACAAGACCCCCCTAAGGCTTTAAATTTCAAGATTATAACCTTAAGGCATAAGAATAGGGCTTTAGCACTATATTTATTACCCCTATAGCGCGAAATATAGCAAGAAGACGCTTAACTATAAAAAGAAGAAAACGGGTATAGAATCTTATCTATAAAGTATATAAATATAAAACTCTTTATAGTATATAAGTTTTATTATTTATTTAGAACCCGGAAAACAATTACCTTTAAATCTATATACCTAAGAATAGAATTCTTTAGGTTCTATCTATAGATAAAATTGTAGGTTTTGAAATCGCTATTAGGAGGTTTTAGTTAATACTAAAGTAGCGGGATATAGAGCCACCGCCGCAACAAGTTCTCGCCTAAGAATTCGAAGCAATAGAGAGAAATACAAGGTTAAGATTAAACCTTAGCTAAGCTTAAGGAGAAAGTATATTTAAAGATAAAGAGGCTATTACTTTAACTCCTTATCTACTAGAACCCCTAATATTTATACCTACTTAAAAAGAAGGCTATATTAAAGAAGAGCTAAAGGAGATAGAAGTCTATATTAAGAAAGAAGAGAAAAATAAAAAATAAAGTTTATTTCTAAGTAAATAATTAGATTATTAAAAGAAGGTGCTATTTTCTAGTAGTTTATAATAAATATACTTTTACTTAACACCCTTGTATCTAGAGTTATAGCGCGGCTTCTCCGCATTATATAATAATTATATAATTTCTAAACGTGGGAATTCTTGCCGCTAGTATTTTGTTATTGGCTTAGTAAACCCTAATTAGGAAATTAGGCCTTAGCGTAATATAAGTTCTATACTAGTATAGACAATAACCTTATCTAAACTAGTATTAATACTAACCTTTTCTTAAATAACCTAGTAGCCCTTAACCCCCCTTAAATATATAATATTTACTAGTACCGCTTACCCCTACCGTATTATCGAATACCTACCCCGCGCTATAGTGAGATTTTTATAACAGCCTAAGCTTACAAGAGAAGTAGGGGAAATATTTTATTATAAGAGCAAGACAACATTCTAAACTAACTATAACCCGCGTAGGATATTTGCATTAAGAAATATTACCACTATAAGTTACTCTAAAACCTATATATTTTCTAAAAATAAACTACTTTCCTAAGGTTAAATATTAAAGGATTCCCTTCTTTATATAGTATATACCTATAAGTTTAGGGTTTAAGACTCGTGAATTATTAAGGGTACGGCAGAACATAGCTAGGGGGCTAATTACGCCTATATATATTTATAAACTATAGGAAAAGTTAGGGTAAGATTTTATATCTAAACTACTAATTATTTTCTAGTATAGTTAACCTTACTATTTAGTCCGCTTTTTTTAATAGAGAGTAACTAAAATAAACTCCTCTATTTTAAAAATTATAAAATAATACGTCGACCTAATATTATTTATTACTTCTCTAAAAGCTATAGGTTAAGTTGCCCGTAGTATATAAATATAGCAGAAAATATATTTTTAGCTTATAATAACTCTACTATTATCTCTCTCTTTTAAGCCTTAGACAATTTTTATAAAAAGGAATAAGCAAAGATTATAGAGAAACTTAAATAAAAAAGGATAACGTTAAAGCGCAAAATTAAATATTATAGGAAAGTTTAGTTTATAATAATTACTCTACTACGTATAGGGTTTAATAATATTCTTATATTTTAAACCGCGCTTAAAGAATTTAGTAAATAAAAAAGGCTTACTAATTAGAGTAAGTTAAAGTTTTAGTAAATATCTGCTAAGTATTAACTTAAAGAATAGATTAACGGTAAGAAAACTTTATCTAATATTATACCGGCTTAATTCTAATACATTTACAGCTAAGATTCCGTTATTTTCTTAATATTAAAAAATATACAATAATCTTTTAGATACCCCTTAGTATCTTTTCTATAACTTTATATCTACTACTTATAATCTTTAATATATTCGTTAAAATTAGAGAGTATATAATAGACTAGATAAAAGTCTCTTCTCTCCGCACTATATTGCTAGTATATATTAGTGAATTCTATAGGCTGGAACAAGCGTCTTTCTATAAAGATATAGCTCTAGTAAACTTTACTCTTTCTAAAGCGTAGTATAGCTCTATTATAGAATTATAGAGCTATCTATAGGTCTTACTACCCTTTCTATTAAGGTCGGCGAATTTCTTTAGATATTAAGGCATTATTACAATATTAGAATAGCCCACTAAGGTTACTTTACTATTATACTCAAAAGATAGTATAGTATCTAGAGGCTTTTCTTAGTGTAGAAATTACAAAGGCCGTATTACTTTTAGTCTACTATAATAATAATAGGTGCCCTTATTTATAATAGAATAATAAGTTAACTATATAATTATATTAAGGCCGGCTTATAAATTATAAGTAGGATAGAATTGCGCGCTTATAGGTCTTTAAGGCTTAGAATCTTACCCTCTATAAATTAAATAGTAGAGGTTATAAAGGGCATAATGTTTTCACCCTTTTACGCGTCTTAAAAACTAGAATCTCCGGGATAAAAGCTTAGTAGAGGGTATTCTAAGCTTGATTTTTAGCTCGGGATGTCCCCACTATTTTAATTAGAGTATAATAGCAGAGAACAGGTAATTTATATAACGCTATTTATCCCGAAGCAATAAGTTATTAAGGGCCGGAAGCGTTTACTAGTCTTTCTTACTACTAAGACGTATTACAACCAACGTTAGATTTCTATTAGCTAGAATTACTATAATTAGTAGCACTTTTATAAAACAGCTTAATTATACTAATATTACTAAATTTTAGGGCAAAGTTCGTATTAAAGAATACGCTTAAAACTGCTCTAAACTTATTTATTTTTTAGAGAACCTAATTACAGGTCTATAAGAAAGAAACTATAGAGAAGGTATAGTATTTTATATACAATTATATAATAACAGGCCTAGTGAATACTTAATAACCTAGAACGCCTTAGGGCTCTAATTTCTACTTTCCCGAGAACAATTAAATAAAAAAAATAAAATACTTATAGTTCTAGAGACTAATTTAGCACCCTAGTCCTTTAATAGTAGTTTAAGGGTACACTAAAAAACATAGTAAACAGCTAATTAAATTTTGTATTCTAGGTACTAACGGGTATTCTATTCCTATAAATACTCCGTTGTCCTAAAAAATAACCTCCCCTTTACTATAATAGTTCTTATAAGTTCGCTTAATTACCTCTTAATAATATACTAGAAAACTAACTTTATTATAATATATATACATTAAGTGTCTTCCTTTAGGTCTTAATATTCGTTATTATACGAGTTTTAAGTGCTATTAAGCCTTCTATTTTAATTACTAGTATTAAATAAAATCGCGTAACTAGCGATTATTATACCCTAAATATTAGTATATAGAAATGTCTATACTAATTACTAGACTAATTTTTTATAGGTTTATTTATACACTAAAACAAACTAGTAGTATTATACTAAATTAATAACCTCCCTATTAAATTGCGTTGCGGCGGATAATATAGATAAGTTAGTAAATTTACTAGCTTATTTAGAATTTACGCTAATTACTTCTTTTATAGTATTAATTCTATTACTATAGATCTAAACCTATATTATTATTTCTACGCGTAGGCTACCTATACTAGTAACTTGTTAAATTAGATAATCCCTATTACTAACTAGTTAAAATTCTTAGTAATAATTAATATAGCGTTTTTTATATAAATATACCTTTTCTTCTTTATAATAAGTAATAGTTTCCTAGTAGTCTATAAGTTTTAGACCTTCTTAAAAACTATATTAGTAGCTACTAATGCCTAGATAGTAATACTACTTATCCACCGCTTAGGGCCATTAAGTATTTCGCACCTATCGCTAGCTTATACCCACCTATAAGCCTAAGTCCAAGCCCAAGTCTAAGCCCAACTCCTTAAAGAAGTTAGTAGTAGTTAGCGTATAGGCTAGAGTATTTCTACTCTCTTAAGAATACTAAATAAACTTATATAAATTTTAATAATATTAGTTTCGCTTAAAATTATTAGTAAAGGTTTTATATTTTACTAGATATTATAGTCTTTAAATTCTTAGAGTTTTATTAATTAAACTCCCGGCTTTAATAACTAGTGCACTTACAAAACTAGATTTCGACTATAGCTAAGAGCGGGCAGCGTTAAAGTAAATAAAGTAACTTAGCCAAGTATATTCTATTAAACTAGCCGAGTAGTTTATTTTAGGAGTTTGAAATTATCTTCCTTATCTTACTATCTAAGAGGTTTAGATACCTTATATATATAAGAGTTACTTACTAGTTTTATCGCTACCTATAGCGTTACCTACTATAGCGCAGCCTCTATTAATTAATAGTAAGGTTGCCTACACTAAGGGTAGGCAGTAAATAAGATAGAAGTTTCTAGTAACTATAAGTTTAATATATTCTTTATATTGGCTCTAGGATACTATATATTTGCAGGTAGTATACTTAATTTTTACCACCATTATTTATATAAAAAAAAATCTACTTAATTTAATAAATAATATTATTTTTTATTAAACTACGGCGTTATTTGGCTATATACTACTACTAGGCTTAGTGAATATATAAATAGAGTTATACTAATATTAAATCTTAGTAGTATAGCCTTATATTAAAGAATATACTTATAACTATAGCTTTAAACTACTCTATTTTATAAGGCGGACCTTAATTTAGCTCGGAGGCTATAATTATTATTATTAATATTATATATATAGCTCTCTAACGCGGTTTAATCTTTATTAACTTTTCTCTAACAAATATCTAGATATATATTAAAGCAACCTTATAGTAAAACAAAATTAATTAATTAAAATAGCTAAACTTATTAGTTAGGAAGATTTTTTACGTAATTTCCTTAAGTCTCTTCTTAACCTACTTTTTAAGCTTTTCTATTATATTAATAAGCGGAATCCTATATTAATTACAAATAACTTAAATATTACCCCGCTTCTAAAAGCCTTTCTACTATTTGCGTATTTGCCTAGCTCTAAAAGGCTAATTAGGGACATAGTATTAGGCTAGAAGTATAGGGCGATTACGTCCACCTTATTAAGGTAATCTATTTCCCAAATAACTTGTTCTTTAAATAGCGAGTTTAAGATATCTTGCTTCTAGCTCTTGTTTTAATTATCGCAACGTGGATTAAAGATCGTAATTAGGAGATTTAATACGGCCAAGGTAACGTTACTTTACTAGTCTATTATAGTGCCTATTTCGATGCTGCCCGCTAGAAATATAGATAATTCTTTACCCTTTATTTAGGTTGAAGGTTTGTAGATAACGTATTTAGTAGTATATATTAAAGTCGACATTAGTTAGATTTTAGAGAAATAAGGGCGGGGAAGTATATCTAATAATTTCTAGTGCTTACTTTATTCCGGTAAAGGAATTTAATAGCCCTTATAGCGGGTTAAATACTATTTATACTTACTTCTTATTTCTACGCGAGGCCAACACTCTATATAGCGAAAAATAGACTAGAATTTACAACCCCCTAATTTTTCTACCCCTTAAGAACTATTTCTACTCCTCTATACTACTATCTAGATACTACCTTAAACTTAAGCTTATAAGTGCCGCCCGAATATTCTTTGCCGAATATACCCTTTAGGATTAAAATCGGTTTTTATCTAAAATAAATAATAAAACTAAAGTTCGTCGATTAACTAGATTAGTAGTTCTAGAAAAGGCGAAAGTAATAAGATTTAAGAACCTTAAAAAGGTATAAGTAAAGTATATTATAAAAGAGAAAGCTACTATAGTTAAAGGAAAATAAGGTTATAAGCGTAAGAGTCCTATATTAGTAGCAAAGGTAGAGGCGGGTTTAATAGTATAAAAGAATAAAGTAGCGCGGATAAGTAAAGTAGAGCCAACTAAGGCCATAGTAACGCTATAGAGGGTTCTAGTAGCGCGGATATATTAAACAGAGTTATTACTTTAAGGGTTATATACTAGGAGCTGCGTAGGTTAATTATATAAAGTTAGAAAGAAATAAGTAAATAATTACTATTCTAAAGTTAAATTTTATATATTTCGAGTATCTATAGAATAGCTATAATAGCTAATATAAGTATTTTCTATAATATATACTATTCTTTTACACTTATCTATAACTCTAGAACGCGTGCAACAAAATATAAGCGGCTTATAGTATATAGTATCCGTATTAACCCCCCTTTATACGCCTAATTATAGACACGTAGCTATATTTCTGGGCCGTTACCTTAACTATTTACTACCTCTTTAACTTTGTTAGTAACTAACAACACTATTAATCGCGTCTATAGTAGTATACGCCTACTTAAAAACCGGCAACGCGACGAGCCTTTACGTTAGGGCCGGTATTTGTATTATTGCCGGCGTCGCTTCCCTAAACCCCTTGCGCCGCGCTATTTTACCTAACTATACTTACTTCTTAATTACCTCTTAATATAACTCTATTTCTATTCGCTATCTACGCTTTACTATAAAGTTAGGTACTTTCTCTTTTTAATATATAGTTTTGCTAATTAGTAGCTTATAGAACAAGAACACTAAGTAAAACTTTTTCTTTTAAAGATAATTATTCTTATCCCTACGTTGCCTACTACGCCTTATCTTTAACTACTCCTTTTATACCAACCTTATACCTCTCCGATTGACCTTATTTTCTCTTTTTTAAGTTAATTGTACTAGGCGCTATATCTCTCCAATTAATTACTAGTTAATTCTATAGAAGATATTATAAAGGGAGATATAAAAGTCTATTATATAATAGCTACTTAGTTTAAATATTAAGAATCTAGCTAGCGTAGGCGTTACGGCAATTATCGCGCGTCTTAATACTATTATTAAGTTCTTTAGGCTATTAAAATTGCGCTTCTTTAAACGGGAGAAGCTTATCTATTAGCGTCTTAGTTGCGACTATAGCGGTATTATTTAATATTTTAGTGTCTTGGAAAATGCTCTTATCTTATAGTTTGCGAGCTAAATATTTATTAGGTAATATATTACAAAGTAGAAATAGGTTCCACTTTCTCTTAGGCTTTATTAGGTTAAATAACTTTTTAATACCGTGCGGTTTATCTATTTAAGAAGCGTGCTCTATAGCAATATATTATATAATAATGTTTTCCTTAATAATAATCTTAATATAAAGCTTAGTGATTTTGCCGGCTTAGCTATTAACGACCTTTTACTACTTATCTATTATAAGACTAGTTATAAACTTCCTAGTAAAAATATCTTAATAAGGACTAAACTCTTTACCCCTAGTTTTACCGTTTATAAGATAATAACTAGCTTAAAGCTATATAAAAATCTACCTAATTATAAAGTATTTACTACTTTCTCTTAGAGTTGCTATTTTAATCTAGAATTTGTTTTTATATTTAGGAACACAATTATAAGATATTAAAGGCAGAGTTATACAACTATAGAAAAAGCACTTTAAGATATAAAATTAAAGAGTACGTTTAATTCTTTAGCTAAGCTATAAAAGCTAATTATTTATATAGTTGCTACTATTAAAGAGCTATATATATCCTGTTTCTACGCTCTTTTTAGCTATTAAATAGTTTTATTTTCTTTTCTTCTAACTACTGTTTTCCTAGTTCTGTTTATAGGCTAGGCAAGGCGCTAGAGATTACTTTAATAATCTATATTAGTAGAGTCTATAGTTAATGTCTTTCCCTAACTTACCTGGCCGGTTAGAGGCAAACATTATAGGTATTTACTAGGCTATTTAGAGAACCTAGTGACAATTATATTTCTACTTAGGTCTTTGGCAGGAAAAGTATCTAGGCAATAATGCCTATTTTCTTTGGCCTTTTAGTACTTATTCTATTTCTAAACGGCTTAAATATAACGGGGCTAAGCTCTATATTTACTATAGTAGAAGAATTGGTTAATATAATAGCATATCTTAATAATAGAGCTTAATAGATTTAAGGATAATTAATAAATCGCCGTTAATATAATTACTTAATGTTATAACTTTATAAGTTAGGCTATGTTACTGCCTCTAGTTATACTAAGCTAGTAATATATACCTTTATTTTAGAGTTAGATATTATATATTTTAAGCGCCTTAAAAAGGCTCTATAAAGCCATAGATTTATTAGCCACTATAAGTAAATTATACCACGGTAATTATAGTAAATAAACTGTTTAGGCCTACTTTAATAGGCGTGCAGGGCCGTTTAGCACTAACTAAGATACTAATTAGTATAGCGACCTTGTATGAATTTAGGCGCTATAGTAGATATAAGGCTAATAATAACTTACCAGGCTATTATAATACTCTTAGGTTTAAATAAGAACCCTCTATACATATCGCGATTAGTAAGAGCTTAATAATAGTACTATAGTAAAGAAATATTATTATACGCGAAAAGAAGGCTCTTTATAACTTAAGTATAAAGGTAATAATACAAACGTAATTTTTAGATATAAGGGGTCTTAGATATTTATAAATAGCTATAGTATATAACTTATATAAAACTATAGTAATTAGCAATATATACGCAGAAATCGAGTTACTTAAAGTTAAAGTACCCCTTATTTATCTTGGCACGGAGGGTGTCTTGCCACGTAGAAAAAGACGTTAGTATATATAGTATTATTGCTCGACGACTCTTAAGAATTAAAGTAGTAATATTCAATTCCTTTATTTAAGAGAGTCTAGTACTATAAGAGGAGAGGCTATATATATATACACTAGATAGTTAAGTGCAGTTTACCTAAGTAATTTTTAACTTATATAAGCTTAATAGTTTTCCTTACTAATTTTGTTATTAGTTAATGATTTTTATAGTTCTTTTAGATAAAGATATCTAGCTAAAATAGTGTTAATATATTAACCTACTTTTTGGTAGAGTCTACTACTTGGATTTTTAGTCTTATATTTTATATAGTTTATTCTATACCTAACTACCTTTCACCGTCTTATATATAAGCTTACTTGATTAGGCCACCTTAAGTAATATTATACCTAGAATATTAACTATCTAGACACTACTCTCTTTTAAGTTAATCGGTTTTGCGTTTAAAAAGCTTAATTACCTTAACCTTTATAAAGTAACTTCTTGCCAACTCTACTGCTTTTAGTATAGATATTAGATTACGTTATACTATAATTCGGGCCTAGTTCTAGTTATTAATGGCCGTTCCGTATCCCCGGGTCGAAGGTATATCGGGGGGTTAATAGAAAATAGTAGACTAGTTAGTTAAATTAATAGAACAGCCTTTTTAACTCTTAGAGCTAATATTTAGCGCGGCTATATAGCCGTATTATTTAAAGGTTATAAAATCGCCAATAAAGGTAAATAAAATAAAATAACACAATTTATTAACCTTTGTACGGCGAAACTTAAATATAGTTCCTATATTTATACTCCGCTATTTTCTAAGCTTTAAAGAATTTATAATTATTTAAAGACAACTCTTAATACCTTCTTTAAAATCCCACGTCTACTTCTTATAGCTTTTAATATATTTATTAACGTTAGAAAGTATACTATAAATTAGTTAAAAATTATTTTCTATTAGCTACTTTAGTCCCTTATAAGTATACCTCGAGTTATAGTGGATACTGCGGGCTAGAGTAAGCGTATATTTATATAATAATAGTTCTTATAGACTTACTCTTTCTAAAGCGTGCCAAATTTTCCTTACAAGTTACTAAGCGCGTCTTTACCCTTAGTAACCTCCCTCTTAAGGTTTTTAAAGAATTCCTTAAGGTCTTTAAAGAATTCCTTAAAATCTTAAAGTATCTTTAATATCTCTATATAGTCTAAAGAACCGACTAAGGTTGCTTCACTATTATACTTAGAAGATGGCGTTATATTCGGAGGTTCTCCTTAGGGAAGAAACTTTAATACCCTATTACTTTCAAGCTAGGTACTAGAATTAAATATATACCTATTTATAGCCGAATAAGTTTAAGTTAACTATGTAATTATATTAAAGTCCTCTATAAAAGAAAAGTATATATAGTTATTATTACTTCTATAATACTAGTATAATATTAGTATAGTGGAAGGGGTTGTTTATAAGGCTAAATTAATAGCTATACTAAAATATATAGCTCTTATTTATTAAAATTATTAAGAGAGAAAATATCCTAAAATATAGGTAAAATAATAAAGCCGCCTATAATCGCGCTTTTATATAAGTTTAAAAGAGATATTTTTACTATTTTAAGTACTTGCCGCGACTTAAAGTCTAATAGCAAGGCTTTAAGAAGTGTAGCCTCTTAGGTGCTAATAAAAGAAAGTGAAATTATACCTAAAACAGGGAGTAAATAGCCGCTCACTTTATAACCTAATAGCCGATACTAAATGCACGCAGATAAAGTTTACTAAAAAGCGCTAAGTATATAGTTATATTAGTAAGTAAAGTAGTAGCGTAGACTAATTAAAAATGTTTTACGGTATATTAGTCTAACTAAAATCCTTATTTCTTACCTATATTTATAGTATTAATTTATCGCGCGGCTGCTAGTATTAGTTAAACTAAAGTAATTAATATTAGCCTTGCCACAATTATGCTGTATTAAGCGGCAATTATAATATAAACCTGAATTAGCACTACTAATACTCTCTATAACTTGTTATAGGCTATATTATACTATTATTTGCTGGGTAACGTTATTTAAATAAAGCGTATACCCTCTAAGATAGCTATACACCGAAAATTAAATAAACTATCTTTAGAGTATCTAATAACTTAAGTATATATATAACCGATTCCTTAGGGACTTTTCTAATAATATAAATAAGTAATAAACCTATAAGAGACTAGCCCTATTAAATATATCTCCTTAGGTAAGTAGGGCTTCTATAGTTTAATCTATCTACACTTAACCGTGTATAGCACTAATAGAATCTAAATAATATAGGGCAAGATTTTAAGCGTATAAATAGAGCTATCGCCGACCTTTTAAACTTAGTTTATAGCGTTATTTAAAGGGTTAATTCCCTTTACTAATATACTATAAAAGCCTTTACTCCCCTCCTAAATTATATTACCGACACAAAGGCAAGATATAACAACTATTATATGGTATACACTTACAAGTTTTAAGCTTATTAAGATACACAAGCTGCTTACTAGAAAATAAAAAATACTCTTAAAGAAATCCGAAATGCCCTTATTTAGAAGTAAAAGGCCTACCTGTATAAAAGTATAAAACTAGGGCTACTAAAGTAAACGCTAGACAATAAGTAAGAAACTAAGGAGGATTTAAAGGCGAGGTATACAAAATTAGGTAAAGAGTATAAAAAAACCAACAATAAGATACGTATATTAATAGTAGCTATTAATAAGTAAAAATAAATCTTAAAGAACAATAATTAAATAATAAGGGCAACTATTAATAAACTTTAAAAGGGGCGGGAAAAGGCGGGCGTAGAAACACTAGAAGAGATAGTTATTAGGGAGCTAACGCTCTAAACTAAAGTTAAAAGTCTTAAAGAAGAAAAAGAATCCTTAAAGAAAAGGCTTTAAGAAGCTACAGATACTATCACGGCTAGTAAAATTAAACTATAAACCTTATAGGCGTAGTAGTTATCTTATAGTTATAAAAAAAGAAGAAAAGCAAACTAAGGCCTTTCTACCTAATAATAGCTAACGCCTTTTACCTATTTACGCTTTATTTATTAATTGCGTTGCTTAGGTGGATTTTTAAGCGTTTTCTTTAAAATATTCTATATATTTTACGTTATGTAATCCTATACGTAGTAATTTGCTCTCTATACTTAATAAAATTCAAAACTTAAATACGTAATTTCTTAAAAGTAGATTTCTAGGATAAAAGTTTAAAAGGGGTATCCCAACCTAGTTTTTAGCTTAGGATGCCCCTACTAAACCTATTAGGGCATAGTTTAGTTCTTTAACAATTTTAAGGTAAATATAATTAGTACTACTAAAAGTGGCTGTTTACGTTAAAACTGTCGTATTATATTTAAAAAGATATAAAGGCCGAAATTTCTATCTAATTGGTATAAATATATAGTAGCTTAACGTCTCTCTTTACGTAGCGCAAAACCCTACTTAGCGTAAACCTACTATTACTTTTTATTATAATAAAGTTAAAAGTAATTAAAAGGCGCAAATAATCTTAAAATAAATATTTTAAATTTTATGCTTTATATCTACTATAGAGAATTCCTGCTTAGCCTATTATACTATATTCTATAATATATATTAACCCCGTTTACTTAGGTATTAAGTTACTACTAAAGCACAACTAGTTTATATAATAAAGTAATTCGCTTAGTTTATACTCTTTCTAAGATTTTATATAGTTTAATAGATTTTAGACGTAATATATAAACTTTCTAGTTAACTTAAGGCTATTTAAAGTAGCGCTATCTTGTATACCCGCAGTAAATTATAGTATTATTAGTTAAGTAAAAGCTTTCTTTATAAAATAAAAAGTAGAAATAAAGCTTAGAATTTAGAGTCTTTATTTTAAGAGTATCTATAACTTCTAATTATTATAGATTTTATTATAATAAAAAGTACTAGTAGGTTTACGCCATATAGGGTTTTGCGCTATATAGAGGGGGATATTAGTATTAAACTAGCTAGAAGCTTCTAGTAGGTTTTTCACTATATCTTCTTAATTATTCTTTACTACTTCTACTCTTTACAACTTCTTCTAGACTATTCTTTACTATATTTTTTTAGTATATAGACTCTACTTTTATAGAAACAATAGACTAGAAAGATAATTTCGAACTCTTAAACTAAACTATTTAGGTAGTTTAATAGTTATTATTATAATCTAGAAATTAAAGATATATTCTATAGAGCCCGATAAAGCCTCTAAGGGTATTTACCGCCTAGAAGAGATAGAATATAATTCTTAGAGCGGTAAGCCGGTTATTCCGATAATCTCTAAGTAGGCCGAACTTACGCTAAGATAAAAGTTATAAAATTGCGTTTAGAACTTTAAAAGGGCTCGCTATTCTAAAAAAACCAATTTTAGAAAATATACACTACTAGAATTGCTTTTAGCGTATTAAATAATTTCTTCTAGAATTAGCTTTTTTAAAAATACTATACCCGAAATCTATAGCCTTATTATATAAGCCTAATTTCCTATTACTACCTTTTTTCTCTAGAATTATTTCTTCTAAAAATATTCTTTTTCTAGAATTATCCCTTCTAGATTATTTCTTTAGTATAAAAGCGGGACGCCACTATTGGCTTTTTAGCGTACACTAAGATCTTTTCTAGAATTAGCCTTTTTAAATATTATATTCTTAAGCTCTACACCCGAAATTTATAGCCTTGTTATATTATTTTATTAGCTACCTACTTCTTTAGAATTATCTTTTCTAGAAATGCCCCTCCCTAGAATTGTCTTTTATAGAATTGTCTTCTTTTTAGAAATACCTTTTCCTAGGATCGTCTCTTCTAGGTATAGAATAGGACACTACCGGAATAATTACTTTTTTAAGCTTATTACTCTAGATCTTTTTTAGAATTAGCTCTTTTAGAGATTTTAATCTCTAAAAGCTTTATACTAGAAATTTGTTATCTTATTATATAAGCCAATTTGCCTATATTAACTGCTCTACCTAAAGTTATATCTTTTTAGAATTGTCTCTTCTAGGGTCTTCTCTCTTCTAGGATTATCTCTCCTAGATTGTCTTTTATAGAAGCGGCACGCACTACTAGAATAATTTCTTCTTCTAGCGCCTTTATACTAAAAATTAGGACCTTATAATTAATTAATTGATTAATTAATTTATAGGCTGTCCTAGCCGCCCTAGTAGCGGCTATATAGTGTTTAACTATAAATATAGGTGCCCCCCTTCCTTGTACTAAGTAGGCTTTTTCTATAAGAAACAACTCGCCGTTAAATAAGCTTTTCTTATAGGTTTACTACCCCCTTATCTAGAACTTAGTTACGTATATACCTATAGTCTTTCTAGCTATTCTATATCTATATACTTGTTGGGCCTTTTTTTACCCTCCTCTTCTTCTATATACCTATAATTGCTCGTCGATATTATATAGTAAAAACTATAGATAAGACTACCCGGAACTACTCTAGTAATTCTATTCTAAGAATTATCTTTACTACTTATACTACTATTAATAAACTATAGAGAATTTACTTAATATTTACACACGGTTACTTACCTGCCTATATTTTATACTATTTTTCCGCCTAGTCTCTATATTTAAGCAGAATATATTGCACCGTCTATAGTTTGCGCCCGCACTAATATTACTTGGTATCGGCCTTATTAATAGTGTAAAGGTATACGTAGAGGCCGATTTTACCGGTGCGTATTTGTATAATTATAAAGCTAATTACTTTGTGTTTACTATTATAGATTTTAAGCGTCGCTTTTCCCGGACGTACCCTAAGTTTAAAGAGTTCTCTTCTATATTTAGCCTTTGCCTAGAATCGCGCCTATTTGGTTTTTATTATCTTGCGTATTATAGTCTTTATAGTTGCCATTAGTATCTGTAAGGAATCCGGTTCCGGTGGTGCTTTAGTGTAAATATATATATTTAGGTTATAGCCCGCCGCTTTTTTTACTACTTAGTTAGCTACTTTGTTTTCTAGCACTCCGACGTATATAGAAATCTATTAGAACTAGACCTTTTATTCTTAGTTTTGTAGCGTATTTAGTGCTTATATAGCCTCGCTTAGAATATATTGTCCGGAGGCGCAGGTAGGGTTCTATATTACTTAAATAACTACTTAGTTATTGGTAAATATTATGTATTTGCCGGGGCTAGTGCCCGCTATATATATATTAAGTACTATTTATAGGGCTAGAACTAGGCCTCTAAGCTCTGCTACGTATACTATAGAGGTAGAGAATAGTTTTATATACTCTATCTGTGTTGCGTAGACACTAACTATATAGAGTACCGGTGCTATTATAGTTATACTAACGCGGTTATTAATACTGCTTCTATTAGTATATACGTATATTATCTTTACTTTTATAGTATTATACTTCCTAATAGCTTTCTTATCGGATTAGTTAATATAGACAAATAGCGGGTTCTACTATAGTAGTACTACGTGCGGCTAGCGCTTTTTAAACTAGTTTAGCTATATATTATACTTACGTTTTAAAATACTTAAGAGTTAATTAAGTGGACTTAGTATATCCCTTCCGCAGTAGTTCTTTAGTAATATACTAGTAGTCTCCAATTAGACTATATTAGTAAATAGAGGGCTAGATCTAATGCGTATTATAGCTTCTAGTACGGTTTGCTTAAGCTACTACTATTTAGAAAGTAGGTAGGCCTTAACGTTTACGGCCGCTCTAGTAGTTATTTAGAAAGCGCCGGTAATAATTTAGGCCGCTTTTCTTTATATTTTCTTAATAGCGCTAATTATACAGGCCCCTCTACTTGTATAGTCTTTACCGGGAATATACTATATAGAGTAGCTATATATTATCTAAGGTATAATTATTACTCTATAAATATAGCGGAGGTTAATTATCCCTATACTCTAAGTTAAGAATACTAAAGCCAATAAAGCTAAAAGTCGTTTTGTCGCTACTATTTCTATTCTCTCGCGATAGTGCTCCTATCGGAGTTTAGTATCTATATAGATACCTAGGTATCGGCACAATAGGGAGGTATTAATTATAGTGTGTAGTAGGCGGAGGGCGTAAGTGCTATTTACCTAGGGGTTTTTTATAAAGTGCATAAGCTTGTACTTTACTAGTACAAACTAGGAGCCGTGCGTCCTCGCCTATTACTTAGCCTTTTAGTGGATACCTTTAAGAGTTTTGTAGTTGCGTTGCGCTATTAGGCCTATAGCTAGTATTAACACGTTATTTATATACCTAACTGCCTCCGTCTTCTCTATTTTATATACCTTAATTAGGTCGGTACTATAGAACAAATATAGAATTAGCGAGACGGGTAACCCCTACAGAATCCCGGTTTAGATAGGGGCCGATAGGGTAGTGTATTCTTATAGTTTAAGGGTAGTAGACCGGTTGCTTAGAAAACTCTCTGTTTATTGTATAATATTCTAACTAACTCTACGCTTTTAGAGGTTATATAGAAGCCGTTTTTATAAGATATTATTGTACGCTCCGGACACGTTAAGTAGTAGTAAAGACGCTACCTTGCCTTTAGACTAAGCCTAGTGTATCTATTAGAGGAGAAAGTGTATAGTATATTCTATTAATATAAGTTTTCGGCCTTCTATATACTAGCTTAGAAGAAGCTAGTAGACATCGGCAAGATATATAAGTTAGTTCGTAATTATAGCTTTTAGCGCCTTTTCTAACGTATTTAAAAGGGCAATTAGTCTATAAGACTTTGGCTGCGTATAATTGTTTTTTCCCGGCTTTTAGAGAACTACCGTGATTGTATTTTTAAAATATATAGGATAGTAGCCTTAGTGTAGGTATACGTTAAAGAGCTTATAAAGGCTTAAAAGAAGAATATTAAGTATTTTATAGAGAATACTATTAGTAATACTATTGTCTTTAGGGGCCTTATTTAGAGTAGCTCTATAAATTACTTTCTTAATCTTTGCTATAGTAATATCGGGGCATTTAATTAGTAGAGGGTATAAGTATCCTTTAAAGTCTAAGAGGTTAGCTTAAGGTAGTAGGGGGAAGAAGAATTAGTAGAGCACTTTAGCCTTCTCTTTAGGCTAGTATACAAGTTCTCCGTCTAGTTTCTTTAGTGCCGGGGTGCATGCAGATAATAGGTTGTATCTATTTTTAGTCTATTTAACTAGGTTCTAAAGGCCTAACTATAACTTAAATACCTTCTCTACTCTTTTTAATAAGTATTATAAAGGCTTTTATAAATATATTAACTTTTTTTATTATACGCCTATTAGTAGGTTTTATAGTTATTATTCTACTTTATTTACTACTACCTACGGCGAAGCTACTAGACTTTTATATAGATATCTTTATATTCCTAGTTAAACCTAGCGATTAAACGCAGGGACGGGTTGGCCTATAGCGTAGATACCTTAATACCTGTATTAAGGGCTTTGACGATTAATAAGACTAGTCCGTTAATACTATTCTTGCCTTTAATTTTAGTAGTTTCGGGTAACTAGGGGAGACGTTCCTTAATAATCTATTAGAGTACCGATATATCTATCTTCGCCTATAGGCGTTTTCTTATAGGGGCGGCTTGTTGCTAGCTCTAGTCAATTACCGTGGCGATTAGAAGGTAGTTAAAGTTATAGTCTAGGCTTTTGTCTATTTTGTAGTAGGTTACGCGGGGTACTAGCTTCTCTAAGGCAAAGATAAGGTTAATTATTAATTCTTTGTTCTTTTAGCGGTAGGTCGGGGTTTTAGGCGCTATAAGAATTTATAGTTAAAAGTCCTCGATAATTGTGATAAGCTATTAGGCACTCGGCCTAGTCCCTACGCGTTGATGTACTGTTGACTAGAGAGGGTAGTAAAGGTTAAAGTCTTTAAGTACAATAGTCTTTTCTAATAGGTTTAGTTTTCCGATAAATTCGGCTAGTTTAGAAAGCGTATTAGTTATTACTTTATTATAAATATTAAAGATATATATATTTCTACCGTAATAAGGGTTAAGGATAACTAGGAAGGTAATGTCCTTGGAGATATATAAGACGGTCTAGGTGCTAGGGTTAATGCGTTTATTAATGTAGAAGTATACCCTTATACCGGCGTTGTCTAGGTAGGTTAGTTAAAAATGTGCTTTAAGAGGGTGGTAGGATATTATAATAAATAGGTTACGCTAGGGCTTCTAAATTACTAGAATATTATATTTAAGTACCTTTGGATTTTAGAATAGGCTAGTAAGGACAATATCTCTTAACTTCTAGACGTTATACTATAAAATGCGTAGTTTCTAGTATTCTAGCATTAATTTAGTGTTGCGTTAGCACTATTTATAAGGGAATAGCTTTGGGTTACACAGGTTTCTATTCGGCGGGATAGGGACTCTAGGCGGGTTATTATCTAGCTAGGGGTAGATATACTACCTTTTTCTTATATTTCTCGGCGCACTATTAGGTTTCTTTAAATATATTCTACTTTCTTCCTTATATACTTACGTAGTTTAGCCGCGACTAGAAAGTCTTTACTATAGTATATATATGTCTTTATATATTAGGCTATAGTTAGCTTAGTATTATATATCGGCCAGTTACTGTAGATTTCCTAGTGCCGTGGGTATTTACATTTTATATATATATTCCCTTTCGCTGTACAGGTGTCTATTACTATAGAGGTTAGTAGAAATCTTATAGTTTCTACTATATTTTACGGCTAGTTATTGTTAAAGTCGAGGTTGTTTACTAAGTTGGCTAGCCACTTATTAGTATCTTATATATTAAAGTTATTGTGCGTAGCATTAATAGAATATAAAAATAGCTAGTTTAATAATACGGCTATAGGCGTTACTTTATTAGTTTTTAGGTTAGAAGTAGTATTTACTATTTAGATAACTATTTGCACTTACTTGGCTATTAGTGTTCTTAGGTTAATAGCCGGTTTCTATAGTATTATTTCTTGTTATATTACTAGTGTTGTCTATTTTTCTACAGCTAATAAATCGCCGGGTGCCTATACGTCTGTTATCCCTAGGGGTATTAGGGGTGTATTCTCTTTTACCTATAGCGTTAGGGCCTTTAGGGGTCCCCGGCCTAGTTCCCCTATAGGCGTGTCTAGTATTGTAATAGTCTAGTAGGCGGTGGGGTTTTAAGTATAGCGATGCGCTTTCCGTGTATTATTCTTCTTAGAGAAGTCGTCTTTTATAAAAATATACTAGTAGGTATTCTAGGCCTATTTAGCTTACTTAACTCTGCCTAACTCTTTCTTTTTTTTTAGGTAGGCGTTGCTCTAGGCTGTATAGGCACCTTGATATACTATATACGTCGGGGTAAAGCCTTTTACTCCCTTTTACTTATAGTTTTTAGTTTTGTATAGTTTAGCGCAATAGCTATATTTTTGCGCTATATTATATTAGGCGCCAATATAGCCGTAATTATAGTACTAGAAGTATTACTTTACTCTATAGGTACGGTTATAAAGTTAGTAGACGTAGATTTGCCCGTTCTAAACTATTCTAGTGTAGATAATAGCGTTGGCTATTTCGGGGTCTTTGAATTCTACTATAACTAAGGATGCGCGTTTAAGGGGGAATTCTTAGGTTAGCTATTCTATAAATAAGATCTTTACTTTAGGAATAACTATATAGTTATCTATAAGTATTTATTTAATAGTTACTTTTTAATTCTTAATATTAATAAAGTTTGTAGAGATACTATGAATAATAATACTATAGGTTAGTATAATAAGTTCTACGTGCTTTTTAAGACTACTAATCTATTCTTAACTTTTTTTAAGTTTTATAGCTTCTACTATTAAAGAGGTAAAGACCTATATATTACTACTCCTAAGCTAATAGGTAGCGACTACTTTAACTAATTTAGTGGCTATATTATTGTAAATAGACGTCTCTATTTAATTTCTTATCTTAATAGTAGGGAGTGTTTAAAACCTCTAGGCTACTCTAAAGTTCTTAAGTTTAACTATTACTGCTCGGTCCTTATATACTATAACTATAGATTAGGCCTTAGAGTCCTGTGTGCACTATAGTGGTAAGGGTATAAAAGGAGAGCCTTTGGCGTAGGCTACTACCTACGCCTAGGTAGATACTATATTATGGTTTCGGCTAAAGTTGGCTGTATTTAGCGGGGTAGTGCTTAATCCCACCGAGTTTTTAATAACTAAGATATCTCTTTAAATATTCTATATATACTTAGCGGTATCCTAAATATAGTAGAGTATCTCGCTTATTATAGATTGCTAAAGCACCTTGTTAATAAGCGCGATAGTGGATACAATATATAATTACACTATATACTATAGTACTTAGTTCTACTTGCCTCTATTTACGGCCTACAACTAGTAGTATACTTTTTTAAAGTATATAGCGTGCTTATTAATATATTCTAGGCTATTGTTTACCTACGGCCACTTAGGCGCTATTACTTTAATTAGACGCGTTTTTACGCGTTAATTGGTGTAATTACCTATAAGGGTGCCGGGAAACTATAGGGGTTGTAAATTGGAACGTGTTTCCAAAAATTTGTTCTAAGCTATTAGTAGTGTTTTTCTTAAAATTAGGACCTTATTATATAGGCCTATTTTCTATATCGGCTGCTATACTTTTTCTATAATTATCTTTTCTAGAATTCTCTTTTTTCTAGTGTTATAATATAAACGTATAAGCACGTAATTTAGCGCAAATACCTTTATAATACCTTATTTTAGGTCCTCGCTTATACCTTTCTTTCTATTACGATATAACTTAAGTAAGTGGCCTAGAACTCTAAATTAGTAATAGGACTACTTTTTAGCAGGTTGCTTTGTATATAGTTTTGGCATTAAAGTTAGCATAAGAACGCGCCGTGCCCGTATATAAAGAATTAAGTTTATTTTTCCTCTAAAAGCCTACACGTTCACCTATAGTATTATAATTACTTCTCGTTTTTATAGAATATATATATTTAGATATAGATTAAGTATAGAAAGAGAAATTAGAATTGCTAATATTAAATTTAGCTTAATTAGAGTTTTTGTAACTATACGCTTTCTTAAGCATAAATTAGTTTAAGTAAAAGTATTCCTAGAACTATTTCTAAATTCTACCTATAAATTTAGCTACTCTCTATTTGTACACGTTCTCTCTATAGCTACTCTAATTAGTTGTAAATTGGGTTTAAGATTGCAAAATTATTAAATAAACGGGCAATAAGTACTTTACTTTAAAGGGTCGCTAATATTAAGCTAGTCTAATATAAAATTAGAAGGGCATTCTAAGGTAATATTCTCTTTTAATAGTAATAGCTACGTTTAAATATTTTAGACACCCTATAATTATAAAGTAACCGGGTAGTATAACAGCTACGAGAAAATGTATTAAACTACTAGTTTAAAAAAGTTTAAAAGGTTAAATAGTTTTTCTTATTCTATTTTTATAAGAAGAGAAGCTATATATATACATTAGGTAATTACGTATAGTTTACCTAAGTAACTCTTAATTTGTGCTAGTTTAACAAGTTAATTAGAAATAAATATAATAGAGTTAAAAACTATAAATTTAATCCTAGATACTAAGCCTAGAAAGCTTATCGAGGGTTATTTTATTAATAAGTATAAGGGCCCTGTCTTTAACGTCCTTGGATAATTCGGTTTTAAATCCCCGAAACTAAATGCCCGGCTCGAGAATTAACTTAATTAGTATAGAAAGAAGATTATCTTACGGCCCTGCTATTACCTTTCTAAACTCTACAATTCTTTAATAGATATTTTCCAACTTAACCTATTATTCTTATATTTATTAATAATACTTTTCAAGAGTATACGCCTTAAGGAAGTAATTTAATAAAATCTTGGCAGGTAATAAATATAGCTTCTTTTATAGTACCTACCTTACTAATTTACTATTATAAATACCTTTTATTAATATATACTTATTGTAGTTTCCTGCCTAGACTTTCACTTCTCGTGAAATTAAATCGCCTCTACCTTGACTTATAAAAGACTCGATAATATCTAAGATATAGAAAATGGTTATATTTAAGGTTTACCGCATTTTCTTAATATTAAATATAGTAAGACTAACTACTTTCTCTATATCTCTATCTTTCCATTTTTATCCAGCTGTATAAATTGTCTAATAGAGACTTAAACTTAATAATATAAATAGTGTTTTTATTTTCTCTTTTATTGTTCTCTTTATTTTGCTCTTAGTTAGATATTTATTCAAGAGTACTATAAATTTATTAATAGAGAAGGCGCAACTAAACTTAAGGTCGAAAGGCATATTAAGTTCTAAGACAAATATAGGCTGGCTTATGCCCACGTGCTTATACGCGCGGAAGAGATAATTAAAACCAAAGAGAGGTGTCTTTATAGTATTAAGAACTATAGTAATAACACGTTAACTTAACCTTTACAAAGTATTATTTAAACGTATAGTAGACAAATATATATTCTATTCCGGTACGTTTTATATCTCTTTTAATACGGTGAAAGGGTTACGCTCTTATACTAAGATAGATACATAGGTACTAGTTAAGGTAGAAAGCGTCTTTATTATGGCCTTTAAATTGTTAAGAATCTAAATTTAATCCGTTAACAATAGCCTAAAGTCCTAGTAAAAAGAAATATATATACTTACTAAAGAAGTAGCCTCTTATTAAAAGTAGAAATGCTTTAATTACTTACTAAAATTATTGTGTAACCTAAGTAGTATTTATTGTCTCTTTTAAACTTAGTTTAATTTACTTACTAAGATTATTATATAAATTATAAAGCGTTTACCATTTAATTTTAAGCTCTAGCCTACTAATAGCAGAGTGTAAGGTATAGGTTACCTACTTTAAAACCTAGATATTATTTAACGCAGAGTTAAGCTGCACGCAAGACTATATATTAATAACTTACTTAAAAAGGCTATAGTGTATCTTATCTCCTAGTCTATATATTTTGTATTTACTTTTACTATATTGCCGTTAATATATAGTAGTTCCCGAGATTGTAAACGCTTATACGTGTAGAGGGAGCTTACACTATTAGTAACGCGTAGGCGGCGGTATAACAGAAACTACTATATACACACTAACTAACTACCTTATTATATTACGCGCTAAAACGTTGTAGATATTATATTAAGTATTATTTATTACTTAATTACTTTATTATATATTTTAGCGTCTTAGCAAAATACAGTATATTCTAGAACGCTAGCCCCTATATATTATAGACCGGCTTGTTTTAAAGCCTTCTCCTCGCTATTTCTATCTTAAATATCCGGTCCTGTCACGGTAACAACCCGTGACTACCTAAATATAGGTGGCTCCTTTTTTCTAGCCACCTAATTACGTACAGTCTACGCGTTACGTATAGACTATAGCAATATATATA
>KV745179.1:0-35763 GCA_001692735.1 Lepidopterella palustris CBS 459.81 | reverse complement strand
TCCGGTGTTGATATTGTTATCAAAGGCTTGTTCAAGCTTGGGTGAGGCTGCTTAAACTGGCGGCGAAGGTAAGGTGGCAAAAATTCAGGGACCCGTAGTCGGACCCGAAAGAGGTGGGCTCGAAATAGATGAAGTCGAAAGGGTTGGAAAAGATGTGGGAAAGAGGTAGGTTTGGAAGTTGGATCGTGGCAGTGGGTGTGTTATGTTAGATCCAGGTTGTGGTCCACTTGTGTTGGACCCGAGTTGCCGTAGAGTTGTTGTTGCTCGTCGATGATGTGGCAAGGGGTTGATTGAGGATGGGCAATGATCGTGGTTGAAAGAGTAGGATATAGGGTGGGAGTTGGATCCAAAGTGTAATCGAATTGTGCAGCCTAACTTACTGTTGCGTTGTCAATGGTTTGTTGGCTGGAAACTGGAGGTAGAGTAGTGGTTGTGGGCTGTTGGTTGGTTGAAAATAGAGGCATAGGGGACCTCCCAAGTCCTGTTTATATAGCATTAAAATCAATTCTTGCAGCCTTTACCTTTCGTCCATAGTTAATAGAACAACACACGCCAAGCTCCAGCACTTTTTTTTCAGTTCTTGGCTTTGCCATTCATTGTTGAGGTTAGTATAGTATGCACAGTTTTTTTGCGAATCTGGACAGCAAGGAATTTGAAATTCGTTAGAGATGTTAGATTTTTGTGGGAATTGAAAGTAGGTGGAGGGACTGGGAGATTTAGGTTATGAAGAAAAACAGAACGAAAAAGATTGCTAAATTATAGCCCTAGGATCTCTATCAGTTAGGAAACGTGAAAGTAATGCAGTTGTATTCGTAGATTGATGGAATTTCCGGTCTCGCAATGATTTCTAGACACGAAGTGTCCAATGTGCGATTTCTCAAATTAGCAAGGAACGTAGACGGAGAAATTGAGATGATACCTATATTAACTTTCCAATTCCGAGCTTGTAGATCAAATGAAAGATGAACAGGACTCAAAACCTACCAGCATCTCCACCCTCTCACCCTCACTTCCCTTTAGCGTCATGCTGATCTATCATGCCATCAATCAATTCATGCCTCCTAACCGCACCCTCAAAATCCATATAACCCGTCATCCCCTCTGCTATCGCCTTCCATAATCTTCCTGTATTCGCCTGCATATCAATATTCTTCCCATAACACTTCCACTCCTCTTCCCCCCAATCCAACTCCACATCCTCCGCCTTCCCCTTCACAATCCTCACCCTGGCTGTGCGATCCTGGTTATAATTAATCCCGCCCGTCTGCGTAACCTGGATCAAGCCCTCCGTTCCCGTAATCGTCCACCGCATCAAACTGCCATCTGGATCCGCGGCCCCGGTGCGGAAATGCACGCTCGCCACCGCTCCACCCTCCAGGGTACCTTGAAGCAGAATTTCATCCGGCGAGGTGCGGGAAACGAGTTTGTAAGGTCTAGACTCCGGATCCTGCGCTATTTCCGCGAACTCGCTCATTTTCATGTCGTACACTTTAATCTCCTTCGCTCCAACCGCCAACAGCGAGTGATACCCTGGCAGAAACTCCCCGAGCGTGTAGCAGAACCCATCAATAAAATGCGCAAACCGGATTGAGAGTGGGTTGCCACCACTCCGCATTTCTAGATATGAGGTCGCGGAGGCCATCCAGATATCCATGGGAGGTCCGAAGGTCGCGGTGGCATCTGTGCTGGTTACTTTGCCGATAATGCCGTTCTTAATCAATTGCCTGACTTTTACTACGGTAGGGGAGACGCGGCTTTGCGTGCCTACATACGTCTTTACGCCCTTCTCTTTCGCCAGCTGGGCCAGCTCGCGTGCCTCAGCAGCGTTAACGCCGAGCGGCCATTCGCAGAACACGTCTTTCCTGGCGTGTAGCACTGGACGGACGAGTTTGGCGTGGCTTTTTACGGCTACGGCAACGACGATGAGATCGACAGACGGGTCTGCAGCTAGCTTGGCGGGGTCATCATATGATTTCGTAGATGCGGGGAGTTTGTAGTGCTTGATTGCGTTTTCGGCCGATGAGATGGAGGAGTTGCAGAGAGCGGTGATTTTATAGTAGGGAGAGTCACGGAGATATGGGAGATGTGCGGTTGAGGCCCAGGAGGAGATCGCAGTGGGGGAGAGGCCGATGATACCGATGCGGGTAGGGGCCATGTTTGAGAGGAGTTGATGTGCTGGAGGGAATGGCAAAGAGATATTAAAGACGATAGGGGAATTTTATACACTTGTGACGGAGAGAGGACTGTCAAATATATCTAAGGCTGGGGGATTGTTGATTTGTAATGCGGGAGTGTCTTGGCTGGGTCCCCAAATGGTTCAATTAACCTTGGAGGGCCTCCGTATAGCCGAGGAGCACTTATAATTTCAATCAAGTCGTAAGGTTCTTTCCCCGCATACGCAGCTCCACCATTCTTCGACCGAATCGCTGGCAGGAGGATAGTTGCATCATTAGCGCCTGTGTAGTCAGCTTACCTAGATCCTGTAACCAATTCTATAGCTCTAAATTCTCTCACCTCTCACGCAAATGATCGACGAAACACCTGTCATCCCGCAGTGTCGATAGTAATTTCGAGATAGAGTTGGTGCCAAGTGTGATGGTGATAGCGGGATGACGTCGGAAATACGGAAACAGTGCCGAGATGGCCAATCGGCATGATTACAGGGCGTTATTTTCAGTGCACTTATTAGAGATTTTGGTGTTATATATATCAGGCATTACGAATATAGTGAGTTTTAAGAGTAATTTGTTAGCAAAGCCATACCTTGTAATGCTATTCATGATCACGATATTTTAACTTTCGATTTATATCACGTTATAACGGATGGTCCTCGCGATTGAATAATGGCCTCAGATCCCATAATTATGGATACTATAAATCAGCGTGGCTTCAAACTACCAAACGTGCATTATTCTGCCTAACTAATTCAAGCCGCCTAATACAGCCTCCCAACTCATTACCAAAGCAGTTCATTCCAAAGGATAACCCTCCAACTACCCACTCCAATTTCCCCACCTACAACAGCACCACAGCAGCAACTACGCCCACAACCCCTAAAATTCTACCCGAAACCCTTCCCCTCCCCGCAGCACCCGTGAACTGAGGCACCCCACTCACCACACTAGTAGCATTACCTCCGGTGGGGGTGCTAGAAACAATAGGCGCAGGATGTGTATCCGTAAAGAGACCGCCAGCGGAAGACAAGGCGACAGCTGGGAGAGTAATGCTACTAATTGGGACCGGGTTGCCGACGGAGCTTGGGAGAGGTGTTGAAGTAGGTACCGGGATGAATGTCGAGATCAGGCTCGAAACAGGCGAAGGAGTTGGGGTAGAACCGATTTCAGATGTGATATACACAGTCACGACACCACATCCGCAGGGGGATTCTGTACCGTTGCTGTAGGCGGATGAGACTGGAATGGTGCTGAAGGTTGTTGGGGTGGAAGAGGGTCCAGCTTCGACGATGCTGTTGAGGCCGCCGCCTGCGCTGGTGTTGTGAGATGCCGATGGGATTCCAGTGCTGATTCCAGCATCTGGGAGGGTAGAAGAACTAGCGACGCCACCGGAGGGATTGCCTGCACCTGCTACTTTGATACTCTGGTAGCTGCCGCTCATGTCGGAGTAAGAGTACGAAGTGCCGGGAGTGTAATTTATAATCTTCACGCTTTCGACAGACATGGTGAAAGGAGCTTTGGTGTAGTCTGTTGGTCCACCCGCCCAAGTAATCGTACCAGCAGAATTCGAAGGATCGCCGCCGGCCCAGATACCAATGCGCACATTCATAGGCGTCTGCGGGTAATTCTTGCCGCCAACAGCATCAGCGTAGTGAAGGGTGCGCTGGGGCACGTTATCGATGAGCCAGACAAGGGAGTCGGCTGTCCAGTTTAGCGCGTAGGTGTGCGAGACTTCCTGAGGTGTTGCGACGTTATAAGGGATCATGCGGTCATAGGTTGTCGTGTTGCCTTTTCCAAAGTAGTTTGTTTGAACTCCACTGTCGGTGCCGCCGATGAATTCCCAGTCTACCTCATCGAGGTCGTCGGATTCGAGGACGATGGAAGAGATTATGCCTTGGCCGGCTGCTGCCTTCATTTTGACTTCAACGTAGCCGAAGAAGAGGTAGCCGGTAGATTGGATGGTGGGGGCGTCGCCGCGCTTGTTGATGGTGAAGAGAGCGCCAGAGCCGGAGGTGTCGTAGGTTAGGGAGCCGGCGGTTGTAGTCCAGCCGGTGAGGGCGGAGGAGCCTTTGGTGAAATCGGATGTGAAGGGGGTGCTGATGGCCGGGTCGGCGGGACAGGAGATGTTGACTGTTGGGTTGCAGCTGGAGAAGGTTTGGGCGTTGCAGACGGTCGCTGCGAGGACGCCGAGGAAAGCAAGGAGGGTGGCGAGATACATCATGGTGATGAGAAAGTCGATGGAAGGTGCTTAGAGAAAAAAAAAAAAAACTTTAGGTGTATATTTGATGCAGCGATTGAAATCTATGGCCGATGTAGCGAATGCAAATAGATGGTGACGGTTTGAAGAGAAGGGAGGTTTCTTCGCAGAAGAATTCTATGTGGTAGTCCAAAATAGGTAGCGTGCTGAGGATTGGAAAACGTCTGATGGGCTAATAGGAGTGAGACAATGGAAGTGGGATAATGGAGTCAAAGAGTGTGTGTATGAATCAAATGGGGAAAGTGCTATGGATAATGCAGGCGCCTGATGGACAAACGATTTTCGGCCTGCGGCTGAGAGTCCAAGGGAGGTAAAAGGCAATGTTTATTTGAATATGCACAGAGAAGGGAAGCCGAAAGAATGGAGGCGTCCTGCGTATAGTGGTGAAGGCGAAGGTAGAGAAAAAGGCACACCGAGAAACGAAACGAAAGTTGGCTTGTTAGTGGGAATACAGCAGCTTAAAAGGCAGGTTACTCGGGGACCATATATTAATATTTCAAGGCCCACATAGTAGTATAGATGAAGCCGGCCGTCATCTCGACCTCCTGTGATTAATCTTTGGCTGAGCAATGGCGAGGTACGTATGGATTCATTCCTCTGTTTCTGTTGTTTCACGAAACACCTTAGGGTGTTTGAGCATCGCCGAGCCGCCCCTGAGAGCTTGGATGTTGATCTCCTCGCGCGGTAGAGCCCGCCAATGGTGTCGTGCAGGGAGGCTGATGGCAAGGCGATCTCAGGCACCAGGGTTGCTTTAGCGAGCGCCTGTGACGGCCGAGAGCCATAATTGGCAGTGAAAAATCTTTGTAAGGTCCTTGCTAAGCTGGAGACACCGAGGGATGATCCACAACATGAATGACCGGCATCAGAGGGGTTGGCGGTGCAGGAGGGTTGTAGAGTGGGCTGAGTTGTAGTTACATTGGAGGATAGCTGTGATTTAGTGGTCGTGTGTACTTTGAGGGAAATGGATGTACGAAGAAAGGGGGATCTTACAGTGTTTTTTGTAGCTACTGTAGAAATGACACTACAATGTATACCTTTTCTTGCTCGAGATCATTGTATAGGGAACATTTCTTGCAGCTGATGAAGCCACTAAGATGCAAGAAAAGGAGTGCCATACAATGCCATTGACGATCGCCATTCGGGATGTCAGAACACTCTCAGGGAGCCACCGGCAGACTCCAGTAAAGGCGCAGGGCGTTTACTCTGCCCTGTATCGTTTGAAGTGCATGCAGATGGTCTTCTTAAGAAGGGACGTCTATCGTGGTGGTGTTGAAAAGCAAGGGGGGCTGGGGAGAATTTAGCTTGGCGCGATGGCGGCTGCCAGACTCATCGCATCTTGCCCACTCCCAACACCAACACCAGCTTCATGTCTTCAACACAGGGCAACAGCAACCACACAAAATCTGTATGATACTGCTGATCTCCTATTTTTGATACTCCTTTCGAAAGCTAGCCGTCCAGAAGCATACTTGTAACAGAATAAGGCCGTCAACGCCTCGAATAGAATAATCGCGAAAAACTCCTCCACAAACATCCGTGCAATTTTGCTGTCTCTGTATCAGTCGACGGGAGAACCATGCTCCATTCAGTAATACACTAATTGGTTCTTAACAAGACGCTCTATACAGAGTTTGATAACAGTAATGCGCACGACGTGGACCAAACTTGCCCTTCTCTCCGAGAGAACGTCTCGTCGGGACAGCAACGCCCCATTGCCAGATCTACGAACATATTGGAAAGAGAAAAGAAAACTGATTAAGCTCTCCAGATACCCACAAGAAGATTTACTTCGGTATGGACAGTGGCATAGCTCCTTCCGTGACGAACCAAAATCTCCCTCCTCTCTTCGAGACGACTCCTCAACAAAACAGGCAACGCCCTATCGCGAGCCCTACAGGCACATTAGAGAGAAATGGGTATGCCGATGGAGCTCTCTAGACCCTCACAAGATCGCATACTTCGGTCTGAACAATAGCATTACACTTTCCTTGGCGAAGAAGCTGTGCATTCGCTAGTTCGCTCTGGTGAACAACCACCTTTACGAACCGTCTCGCATCACACATGCACGATTGGGTCCTCAATGGGGGCTTACATTAAACTGCAATGGAGGGGCTTGATCTTGGATGAAGCGTGATATATTGGCTTACGCCCAGGAGCAGCGATGGCGAACATACCGACTCCCACAACACGATCGGCCGGCTAGCCAAGGAGCAAGCCACACTTGCCCACACACCTCCATTCAATAAATGACTCTATGGCGCTACACTGGTCAGAATGGGGAATAGTTGGTACGCTTATATGACGTCTTTGGATCTAGGTCCAAAGATATAAGAGGTGTTCTCATCATATTGCAAAGAAACGGGAAGTGCACCCCTCATATCGTCCTAGTTAGGAACCTTGCGACCATGGGAAGTCGAACAAGCTCTGTAGAACAATAGAACTAGAAGCACTAAAAGTCTGATATATGAGTATCCCCTAACACACTTTGGTATCCGCCACTTTGTGCTACAAATTGTCGAGCTCTTCCCTCGCAACTTATTTCACCCCTTCTACACGGTTCGTCTCGCCCACTACCCTTACACCACTGTTAGCCTTTCGGTGCGGCAAGCCCCCTCACCAGCTGCCGTGCACCATCCGGATCCGTGGCTATGCTGATAGGGTCATTGCTGTTGAACGGTCCCATAAACTCGCGGAGTTCGGTCGCATATATTGCTTAGTCAAGGGGTAAGCAATTTGACAATCTTGTTAACTTTCCTAATTTACCTCGTGACGCCGAATCATCCCTTGGATATTGCCATAGCCAATATGGAAGGCACTATCAAAATGAAAACCAGTCTTTGGCCTCGAGGCCTCCAGCCCACCCGAAACAGGTATACAAGGGACGCTTAAACAATGCTAGTTTCGCTATCTCTCTACTCTATCAACCATCTTCTCACTCAAAATACCTTTCAATAAAGCGACCCACCCCCCTTTGACCTCACTTTCTCAGATTTGAGAAGCCACCAATGGTTTACTGACATCATAAGTCTCTAGTTGCGAATTCAAGACGTAGAAATGACTGACTCCATTAACGCCTAACCTGATTCAGGAATATATACAAAAGAAATGCTTACCTTCGAAGGGATCCTCACTGATGACTCCTAATTGTAAAAGCCCGCCACCCAATCCACCTCACCTCCGCCTCAAACGTCCCAACCACAGGTTTTTAACTACCCTCATTAGTGTCCGCTGTCAGCAGAAACACCGAGCTTAGAAAACCTACCTTCAAGCACTTCATCTTCAACCTCATCATCTGAATTTGGAACTGAATCTACATTCACCGCCTCAGGTTCCAATTCTTTCGCCGCGCCCCTCTCCCTTTTTAGCTCTAAAATCCTATCCGCTGCCGCCTCTGCAGCCTTCTTGGCCTCCCTTTTCCGCGCTGCCTTGAAGATGTCGAAGTCGATCTCCAGCTGAATACTCAACGCCAGCGCCGAAATCCTCTGTGCCGGATCCATTGCTAGCGCGCGCATCATATGGTGATTCAGTAAGCTACTGTACCTTGGCGTCGGCCTCGCTCGCCGATCGCGCTCACTGCTACCCAGCGTCTGCTGCTCGATAGGAATGTTAATAGACACAACCTTCCTCGGTACCATCGCCTCCCACACAAACCACTCACTCATCCCCTCCTCTTCAATCTCCCTCGGCCACCCATACTCCTCCACCCACCAACGCGCAAACTCTTCCGGATCCTCAATCGGCATAAAAGTGTGCGCCATAGCGTGTATCAGCGCGCCGATGGCCCATACATCTCCGGCGGGAGTTGCAGAGCAGTTCTCCAGATTCTGTTCGGGCGGCCACCAGCACGACGTCCCGGCCCCTTTGCGCATCCAGTCGCTCTCCGGGTCGTAGAAGGCCGCGAGCCCAAAGTCGGCGAGTTTGATGTCGAGGATGGCGCCGGTGCTGGGGTTAATGCGGGAGATGAGCACGTTCTCGGGCTTGATGTCGCGGTGGATGATAGGCATCCATCCGTTACCATACTTGCCAGATCCGAATCCAGTGTGCAAAAACGCAAGGGCCTGAGAGAGCTGCAAAAATACGCGCCACAGCGTCTCCTCCGTATAATCTGTCCGCGCTTTGGCGTGTTTGATATTATGATCATGCAAATCGCCGTGGGGACAGTACTCTAGAAGTATACTGTCGCGCATTGTTCTCGAGTTCCGCCTGAAGCCCAAGAGTTTTACGATTGAGGCGGCGTTGCGGGTGTGTCGGAGGACCTGGACATCCATGGGGATGACGTCTGGTTTGGATTTCATGTGTTTGACGACGAAGAAAGATGCGGAGGGTTTGTGGGTGAAGAGGTGAACGGTGCCTTCGGATCCTTTTTGGAGTTGGCGCTCCCATGTGTGATTGGGGCTTGGGAAGTCGCCGAAGTGGGGCATCTCGGTGGACATTTTGGGGTTTGGGGCTTTGGAGATGAAGATATTTGGTATAGATACTAAGGGCTCGCTTGGTATGAACAGGGCGTGTTGGGTTGGAGAAAGAGTGATTTTAAGAACATGGAGAAGATGAAAATGCTTGATTTGGGTAAAAGAAATTTATATACCGTTTGGATTGGTACTGGACATGGATATTGGTAACCGCGTTGTGAAGTAACAATAAAAGAATGAACACTCTTGGTTCGGTATTTGTGTCTTGTGGGGAATTTGCTCGGAAAAGGGGAGTTGCGGTTCTGTGAACCTAACGAAATGCACGGGGACGGATACACGTCAGATTTCAGTAAACTTGTCAACGTCGGCCGAAATGCTCGTGGGTTCTGCATTTGTGGAGGTTTCGTCTCGATTGTGTCTCTCTTCTTCCTTTCAAGGAGGCTCTTCGTGTCTCGGTTACTCTACGATGACTTTCATGACATTGTGTTTCCCTTACATGGGCTTAGAGCTCTAAAAGATTTGCGAGTATAATATGGACGCGGAATCTGCTTCCTCTCATACTTTCATTGCTTCTTCCCAGAAGAGTGTCTTGAATTTGGGTGGGTGCAAACAATGGTTTGGTCATGATTACACAATACTACTGCTCTTTCAACAACCCGTTCAGCTTGCCCACAAAAGGTGATTTCTTTGTCGACCGGAGCAAAACGATGAAGAGGCAAAGCAAACGTTGAATGCGAAAAAGATAGGCCCCCGTTCAATCACCGACGGTCGAAACCAGCAGTCACCTGTAGATACGCACAACAAAGTGTTTGGGCAAGTTTCTTGGCTTGGGCTTCATAAAGTAGTGTATGATAGCGTCTGCTTATGGCAGGAATTTCTGTGGACGTTCACCAAGAAAATCGTGACGTCGAGGTTGACCCCGGGATCCTGAAGATCTGCTGGAAGAGTAAGGATATAATCTCGCCTCCATCTATCGATTAATAGAGCGCCAAGGATCTCAGGGAGGCTTTTGCAAGGTCAGGTTAGCGTTTGTAACAAAGCGAGGATCGCGAAATACGAGCTCGTAGTCAGCCTCGTTCTGTAATCGTGCCAACCACAAACACCTCTTATGAGCACTTCCACCATCTCCAAGTCAACCTTGTGAGCGCCTCACGCATCATATTGTAACATGAAGGGCATGGCATCTGCTTTGCCACTCATAGTGCTCATAAAGAAGAGACCATGCGTCTCACCCTTTCCCGACTGATAGAAAGTTTTAATTAGGCAGCATCCTTAGTCCACCATTCAATACTACGACTTCGATAATGGCCTTCGAAGGTGACCGTTATGAGCAGATCGATATCAGTCTCATCTCCGAGAAGGACAAAGAAGAGCTCAAGGCCTCCGCAGCATCAATCATCTCGGGCACCACTGCCATAAGCACATCTGACAGCTCGTCCTTCACGCCCGGCAAATCCCTCTTCATCAACACTCGAGGAATTCCATGTTTACGTCTCCCATTCCCACCGTCAGAACTCGAAATCGGCATCTATGGTGCTGATGGCTCCCTAGCTTACCTCTCCACGCGAGAAAAACGCAGTTCCGGCAGCTGTATCCTCTCCGACTCGAGCAAGAACAATGTCATCAGTACCAAATATACCTGGGGACCTGGCCGCGATCCAGTTCTTCGACTCCTCGGGCCGACTGCGGGCGAGATAAAGACCGTCTCGAAATACACGTCCCGGTCGCATAAATTCGTGATGCCGAATGGTGAAATATTTGAATGGACATATAAGAGGGAGAGAGGCGCGGATGGGAAGAAGGCAACTCTCCTGGTGCTGATTGGGAAAGACGGCTCGGGTGCGGAGGGCAGAAGGATCGCACAACTTGTTCGTAATGAGGAGACGCGTACGCCTGGTTCGAAGAAGTCAAGTGCTGGCAACGGCGGTGAGCTTGTTCTCGGCCAGGGTGCTGAAGGAACGATAGACAAGCCTGTCGTTGTTGCTACCTGCTTGTTGATGTTGAAGAAGGAAATCGACCGGAGACGAGCGTTTCATGCGATGGTCCTTTCCGCTGCCATATCAGGAGGGGGCGCATGACATGGGCAACAAGGCAAACTTGTCCAGTTGTCGTGTTTGTCAGTCATGCAATGTCCTATTTGGTGTTTGTCTTTCTCATCGATAACCCCGCTGATGAACTTTCCTAATATCAATACATTGCTTTCTTCATTCCTTCCATATATTGGGTTTCAATCACTACTATCACGCGATGACCTTTGGACAGCGGCCTCATACGGTTGGCTTCATATTCGTGTGGCGCTGTTGAATGCTGAGAGAAAGGCCATTTTCCTCCACACGGTTCCATATTAGGCCTCCTAAATTAAAACTGAACGTCGAGAACTCTAGCTCGCCAATTGGATAGCCATTCCAAGGATCAAGATAATTTCATCGAAATGTAAAGGTCATGGTTTGGAAGCGGCAAATATTTAACAAAATCAAGCACACATGCACACGAGACGCCAAACTGGGAGCCTATGGACATTCCGGTCAAAGGTCATCGCCATGTGCGCCATCAACACACTGATATGGCTTCTGCACTTTCGGTCATGGAACTCCCTACGCAGCTTCCCATATCAAGTTCAATTGCGTTGTTCTTCCCATCACTTCACCTAGCTATGTCTAGCCTTCCCAACCAGCCAAAGTCGTTCAGCTGATTACAAGCACAGGTCTCTCCTCAAGTCACCTCGAACGCGGCCTTCCCATTCTCCATCCATCCCACCTGCGTTATCCTACAAAGGTGGCCATTCTCTCCTGCCTACCCAAACACCTACGCACACCCCACTGGTGTAGGGCGATGTCTACAAAAGTTTACATGTGCACCCAGCACCCGGGTCACCGTCTTCTCCAACATCACGGATTTCACATTGTTACAACTTTGCCACTCTAACAATTGTTCTAAACTCAATCAGTATCTCGCTTTCGTAATCATAATTATGGCCCAGGTCCAGCTCCCCGAGCAGAATCAGCCGGCGACCCAACCTGTTTGGTCAATTCCTGATTCCGAGAAGTTATTCATCGTCATGTGTATTTTTTACCCTACCGCAGACAATTTCGACAACCGCACCGTCGGTATCCTCCGCGGTCCCATCCACGCAGCTCCAACATACCAGCGAGCACAATGCCTGGCCTGGTCCCGTTTCCATTCCTCAATTCCACGCCAAATGCCGGAGCCGCTCCAGATTTCTACTCGATGGGACGACGTGGCGGAGTCCGGCTTGCTGGCGCTCTTTGGCGGACTCCGAGTCCCCGGTCAGGACGATATGTTTGGAGTCACGGTCGTCGTGGAACCGATGTGGCAGCAGACGGTGAGGGTGCTGGAGGCGCTGATGGGGAATGCGGTTAGCTCATATAGAAGAGAAGCAAGATTGAGAAATGTAGGGAAGTGGGGAGAGTCTGTTAGGAGTGGTAGTCTTGGGTGGACGGTTGGATGGACGACTATAGCCGTGCATCAAAGCAACACATCTGGAGACTCATTTTCGGCATCACTAGGAGATACCGAGAATGTTATGTCTCGTGCAGAGGCGATGCAGGGTGGACGGGCTCCGGGCCGGAATGGGGCGCAGGACCAAGATTTGCTCGATCGCGACGATACTCCTTTTCCTTTTTCGCAATGCTCGGCTCGAGACCCAAAGCATGGAGCTGTACCGGACAAATCTCAGATCGAACGCGTCGATACGGATGACTCTGCTGCTCAGGACAACTTCTCGGATCAGGATAACTCTGCGGGTCGAGGTATTGTGCAAATCCAAGAAGAAAACTGCCAATTGGCCGAGCCAATCAAGGATGATGCAATGGCTGGCCCTTGCCTGTACCCGGACAACCTCGCCGAAAACATTCCCACGATCAACAGCGACGGCCAAAACAACTCCATGCCTCGAGCTCCCAATTTACCCAGACAACGCATCCCGGATGGAGCAGTCAAGCTAATCGGTCGATCCAGGTGCGTGGTTCCTCGACTACCAGCGGATGCTTTTAAGATTGTCGCGCCGACAGACGAGGGCAATATCTGTAAAGGGATATCCTTGGCAAGCCTATACAATTCGCATGATTCACTTGGAGAAGACCAAGGCCAGGTACTCAAGTCGGTGGATGATGATGGAAGAATCAACGATCAACTGGAGCATTCTCTCGTTACGAATACTCCGCCGAAAAGCTGGGTTGCGGGTTGCTTTTCGAAACTGACCACACCTATATGCGAGGAAACGAGCAACACTTTCTCAACTTCCAAGACGCTCCTCTCGATGAAGAGTGGGAATCTCCAGACTGACGGTGAGATGCGAGATGTGATTGAGGGAGAAATGCAACATGTCGATTCACGCGGCGCTGTGATGCGGGTTTCTAGTGTTTCGCTTATGGATGGGGATCAAACTGAAGAGACGGGTCCATCTGGCAAGAGCAAGCTTGACCCGATGGAACACAACGGGGAACGCGATGGTGAAGTGGACGCAACTCTGGATGGAGTTGGCAAGTACGATACGATTCCGGTCAACGACGAAACGGACAAGGCGGAGGATGTGACTCCCGAAAATGATGACGGGGTGGAAATGATTTTACGTGCCCGAAGTCCCGCTCTGAATAAATGCGCAAAGAAAAAGGCTAGGAAGTCTAAGCGAAAGAGTCGGACTTCCGAACTGCTATTGGAAGTGTCTGTACCGGGACTTGGCACATATTCCAATTAATATGCGCCAAATGGAAGCAGGTCAGCTTGAGAATTATTGGTGCTTGTGGGTGGGCGTAAGTATTCATAGGCGGATTCGGAAGGAAATGGTGGGTGGTTGGTTGGGTTTGGGGTTTGGCTATTTTTGATGTGGTTTATGGATGGATAAATGGGTAGGCAGATTGGCATGTCTGCGGTTTGAGCCTCCTTCTTAACTGTTGGCGGCAGTGCGAGGGATGCCGGCGCGTATTCTCTCCGTTTTTATGCTTAACTCTTCTCTTTCGCTCTGTTTGCGTGACGTCATGTGCTTGCAACACGTGATTAAACGACGTGACGGCTTTCTTTCCTCGTCCCATTTCACTTCACTTTGCGACATCATCCTCATTCATTATACTCGCTCCAGTCTAATATCCTTTCACGGCGTCCATCTCACTCCACATCTAGACCAGTTCAGTACGTCTCCTCACTGCGCAGACGGCATCATCAACAGCGCAGAGCGTCGGCCATTATCCCGAGCAAGAAACTCCGACCGAGCAATCTGTGCTCACTGCGCAGGCTACATCATCAACGGCAAGGACAACACAAGATCTATTATCGCAAGAACCGCCAATTGGGCCGTCTCAACGCACCTCTATCCTCCACGAACGAGGTCCAAGTTGCCATCATGCCACCAGAACCAGTGGGGAATCCTAATGAACTGCGCCGATTGCTGGACTCTTCCCTTGCCATCACATCGCATTCCCCCTTCGGTATATATATATATATATAGCCACGTCGCTGGCCGACTTACAATCCTTCCTGCAGAGTTCGACACATCCTGAGACAGGCTGCCAGAACCGGCAGTAGCCTCACACGTGCAATATCGATGCGTGCTGCTAGAAATAGTCTTGCCTCCCGCGTATACAATTCAGACATATGTCACTAGAACCGGTCATCTCCCGACATCTCCTGCCACGCTCCTACTAATCGCTCGCTGATGAATTGGAAGCGAAGAAAGAGAGCAGAATAGAAGTAGTTGCAGAAGTGGAGAAGGCACAAGAAGAAGATGGAACAGAGGGGAGAAAGGGAGAAATTCAACACGTGGTAGATGCCGGGAGGAGGGGGGGTCCGGAGGTGGTTGAGAAGGGGGGGAGGGAGGGAGAGGGGGGGAGGGAGGGAGAGGGAGAATGTGGAAGGGAAAAATGGGAGAAAAGGGTTCTCACACGGACACAGCAGAGAAATCGGAGGTATAGAAGGGAGAAGAGTATAAAGCAATTGGCTGGGGCGTCTCATGGGGAGATGGAGGAGAGGGATGGAGGTGGTAGATGTGGAGAAAGGGATGGGGAGGTTGGGTTGGGGAAAGGGATAGGAGGTTGGGTTGGGGTTGGGGTTGGGGTGGTCTGGGCGCATTGAGGAGAGTGTCATGAGCGCTGAGCGGAGAAGGGAGATGGCAAATATCGATGGGGAGAGGAATGGAAAGAAGAGAAACGAGCGGGAGGATTGAAAGATAGGGAGGACACTCGTGTGCTGGCCGGGGAGACGGAGGCATTCATGCTTAAAAGCCGTGATTGTAGAAATCATCATAAACCGTGCTCTAAAAAAAGGAAGCTAGCACATTTCAGGCTACTAGAGCCTAGGGTATCATTCCAGCCCTCCTCTTTCCTTCCCACGACCCTCTCCCCCCTCTACCCCCCCTTCTCTCCCCTCCCTCGGACTCTCTCCCTCATCCCCCTCCTCCAATCAAACCAAATCCCCGACAAACCCAATTCTCTCCCTCTGTAAATCACAAACCCGCGCCCACTCCAGAAGTAATCTGAGCATATAAACCTCCATATCTTCCTTCCTCAACACCCTCTCCGCCCACGCTTTGCCATCCTCTGCTATCCTCCTCGCCTGGTCGTCATGCCCCCCGCGCCCTACCCCATCACCGATAAAATATTCCATAACCCCAAAAAGATCCACAAAGGTATTGTCGAACGGCACAAAGTGTGCCCATGGCACTAACCGCTTATCATGCCATTCCTTATAAATCGTTGCCTTTAAGGGCACGCTGGTGCTAAGGAGGAAACCACGGTACCGGCCGCTGAAGGAGTTGCCGTCGATGTCGGGGAGGTATTTGAACCCGTTGATTTGGGCGGACAGGTTGAGAGGCGGGAGAGGGGAGAAGTAGTCGTCGTTGTATGGACATGTGCCGTTGGGGCCGGAGGGTACGCGGCATGTAAGGTTTGTGAAGCCGGTGCTGGTGGGGGGGGACCAGGTGGAGAGCCAGGAGGAGAGGGTGGAGCGGGTGGAGGAGGAATGGGCGAGGGGGAGGGGGTAGGTGGAGGGGTTGGGGAGGGTGTAGAATGGGATGGAGCCGGGGGTGGAGTCGTTGCAGTTGGCGTTGGGGTGTTGGGGTGCGGATGTGGCGGAGGCGCCAGAGTGGCCGTGCCACCGTCTTTTCTTCCGATTTTGGCCTAATCGTGGGTTTGTCTGCGGACATGCCTCTGCGGCCGCAACGGTTGTCGCATTCGTCATAGCAAGGAAGCGGTGTCGTTGGAAGCGCATGAAATTGCTGGCGGTGCTGATGCCACCGCTGGCCCTCCCGCGCCAGGCTATCGCGTTTGCTTTTTGATTCCATGATGTGCTATTAATCTCAACAGGATCCGCTTCAAACATATCCCAGCCAGAATAATACATAGCCGCGGGGACGAGAATGTCGTTATTCCCCGCCATCTTCGCAGTGCTAAAAACAGGAATAAGTTGCCCCGTCGTACTCTTCCTTAACGGGCGCACGAAAGACCCGTGCAGACCACCAAGATGCGGGTGTTGGCATGGATCAGTGGCTAGAGTCCAATTGGCGACGAAGCCGTGGTAGGTGTGTAAGGGCGCAGTGGCGGGCATGAGTAGTGGTGGTGGGAGAGTGAGATCTGGGATTGAGCCTGAGCGAGCGGGGCTGAAGGGAGGGCAGGTTGCGGTGAAGATGGTCCAGAGGGGGATGGCGGGTTCGGTCATCCAGAGGGGGTGGAAGATGTAGCCTGCGTCTCTATCCTCTAGCTGCCCTGTAAAATTCTGCAGAACATTTTCTGGGTGCAGTAGAGATGGAGGAGCAGCCCCGCGTTTTCTGGAACTTTCGACAGTCTCCCAAGGGACCATGACGCTGGATTCGTCTCTGATATTCATCGCTATATCCACATCCGGTACCCACTCCTCGATTTTCCTAAGCAGCTGGGTCCATATGCCCATCCAGATATGGTCCTCGCTCGAGCGGGCGCTTACTTTCCCGTTGCGAAAGTGGAAAGCATTGTCATCAATATTCAGGGATAAATCGCGGAGGATCTCGGCGTCAATGCCCCAGAAAGGCTCGAGATCGTCATAGATCTGATCCCAGAATTCTTCAATGATGAGGGTATTGTGGGAGGTGGCGAATTTGTGCCAGAGGTCGAAGCCGGGGGGTGGGTGGCGGTTGCGGCGCGTGCGGTAGGCGGATGCGGAGGAGGCGAGGGTCGAGGTTTGGGTGGAGAGGAGGCGGGCGAGTTCGTTTTGGGCGGTGGCGATTAGCGTGTCAATGGGATGAAGGGGTTTGGATGGAAGGAGCCAGGAGTACGTTTGAATCAGGGCGAGGAGCGAGATACAGAAGATGAAAAGAAGTGAGCAACGGGTACGAGGTTTCTTGGCTGGCTGGCCGATGAGAGAGTATGCATATCGTCTGTATGAGCCAGCCATTTTCTCGGAGGAAAATCAAAATAATCGTGGGGTCATAACATCGTGAATGTAGTTGAAGAAAAACGCAAAATCAAAAGAACGTGAGCGTCGAAATGACTGGTACGCATAGTGAACAAAAGGAAACACGGCTTTTGGGGTCGCATGGTTTGAGAAGAAAAGGAATGAGGCACATAAGGGGGCGGGGTAGAGTTTGAATGTTTCTTTTTCTCATCTAAATTGCGTAAAATTAGTTTCCCTATAATAGTTAACGAGTTACACGATAGATCAGCCATGGTGTTGTTTAGGATAGGGTCCGGCTTGATGTGGCTGGGATTAATTTGTTTAGCGCCACATGTTTGATCGTCGCGCCCACACCTCCTCAAATACATTGACTCTACCTGCGCTTCAGCTATATGAGGTCCATTTCATTACCCTCTCTCGCTCTCACGATCGCTGCCACCTCAATCGATTCACAGCTTCAAATTCCGCACCCCTTCTCCGCAGATCTCGCACCAATAACCTAGGTTGCACTCGTCGAGGGAATTCAACGAAAGAAGACCCATGATTATATCATTGAAATCCAAATGGCGATTCATATTACAAAATGGCACTTCATATTACAGTCTCTACGTCCACGTCTCCATACGGAAATGTGGAGCTTTCTTCCCTCTCTGCGGGGGTACATTTGAACCAGTATAAAACAGTACAAGACTCACCATCTTATTCACAACGAAATTTTTTTAGAAACCCGCCACAATACACACGCACTCAGCTCTTCCGCACCTTTAATTGACAACACGAAGCTCCTCCTTAGTTGACATCACCAAACCTCCGCCACGTCCGACGCAGCACCCACGCGGTGAACGGAAAAACCAGCACACCAAAACACCTTACCCTTTTCGGAAGTCAATTACACAGCCAAACATAAGATAATCATATCTCAAAAATAAATCAATATAATCTTAAGAAGTAGCAGTATCCAAACCCCCTCCCCCCCTCTTCAACTTGAGGTGACTTTTGTAACTTGAGCGATTTTGGTGGTTTGGTGTGCGGGTTATTATATTCACCACGTGCCGTCCTCTGTGCGCCATGAGCTCCCCTAAAATCCTCCTACCGTAATAACACCTCCGCCTTCACAACCCTAAAATCAACCAGCTGCCTCGACTCCACCTCCCATAACATGCAAACTTCTCACCGGCTTCGCCATCAAAGCCACCTCCGTTAGAGTCACAAGCCTTCATCCTATGCATGCGGCCCCTGCTCCTCCATCTCCGGCGAGCCATGCTCCGGCGACACGCCTGCTAGACGTGCTCGTCGCGTGAGCCAGTGTGACATTGAAAGCCATTGCTAATACCCTCAGCACGCCAATCTTACAAGGCACAGTTACAGTAGAAGGGAATCTGGGTTTTAGAGGGACGACAGAGGTGGATAGGGGTGTGCCGGCAGAATCTGAAGGGATTAGCTTGGATTTGAGATTGCGTTTGGGGAGCCGGCAGGGGATGGGACGGTGAGCGAGGAGATGGTTGGAAAGCTGGGGAAGCTGGGAAAGCTAACCGAGAGGCATTGTGTTATACTTCCGATAACCGATAATTGCTAGGAAGCCTGAGGTCCGTGTTAGGGTTATGGGGAAGGTGGGGGAAAGGGGTTGGGTGAGGATGAGTTGGTAGGAGGAAATGAATACGTGAGTCTAATTCCTGGTTGGAAGGATCCGCATATACCGGTGAGAATGCTGGAGAGGGAGATATGTAGAGATTTCTCTGGATATCCTGTATATCTAGTACCACTTGCCACTAATATCTACTTGCCTACCCTACGCACCTTCCTATCGAGGCATGCAAACTTCTCCGGTACGACTGGTTCCGGTTACAGATGCTGCTTCAACCTGAGCTAAGAGTGAGCTATCCTGATCGGTGCCTATCGGACTTGAGTTGTCTCTAGTGGGGCCTAGACTGGACCTACGGCAACTGCATTAGTACAAAGGGAGAGAGCATGTTTAGGAACCTCCGAGATCAGCTGTGCTTTCCTTGTCACAGTTCGGCTGAGTTTATGTCAAGCCTGTTGCTTTCGGATGAGCCATATAGCGATCCTTCAAGCCATAGATGATGTAGTCAAATTTAACATCTCCAAATTGCCTTCATCCTTTGACCACTGAACTTCTGCTCACCATTCCTTCATAATGGGCTCTAACAATAGCAAAGCACAAAGCAAACTCAATTTTTATCATCTATCCTGCTCTCTTTACACACATACCAAGGCTCTACAGTCCATTGATGCCTTTTGCGACTAGGCTCGGCTGGTCTTAGATCCCTCCGCACTCCTTCGAACCTGCCGTGAAAACGGAAGAGTTAAAGAAAACGATGTCATATTGCACTACGAAAGATGTTCTAAGCAACTGCGAGGCCAGTGCTTGCTGCAAATAGCAACAATCGGCCCACATTACCCGCGACAAATACTGAGCAACAACCCTCACTGAAGAGGCGAAAATTCCGCACGCTTACTGCTTCGTAAAGGAGGGGACAAGGTGGGACGATAATCCCTCCGGACTGTTTACCGGGCCAGAGCACATGCATCCCGACTAATTTTAACAAGTGACTACAAAGACTGGGCTGGGCTGGGCTGGTATCTTGGAAGTGATGTAATGAGGCGAATTCATGCAAACACGAGCGACAGAGGACTGATGTGTCAGATTGAACGGGGCATGAACCTATTCAGGTCAAGCTAGTACGCATGACTTCTGCTCAGGAGACAGCGATGGCTCCTATAGGAGAGTATTTGACTTCAATGTCGCGGACGTGGATTTAACGATTAGGAGGGATTAAGTGAGACAGCGTTGGCGTCCACGATCTTGACTGGGCAGCTCAAGGGACTATATTCATGCCAAAACCGAGCAAGGTTATATAACCCGAGCCATTATGAGTTGGATAGGCTAGTGAAGATTCAAGCGTGCCGAATAAGTACAGAAGTACAGAAGCGACATTTTCGGTCGGACACTACCGGCCGCTGCCTGGTTGTGGTTACTAATGTGAAGATTTGCGTGGAGTGAGGATAGCAATGGTAGGTTTTCCGCGAGTGGGGCGCATATCATGCGAAAAGAATACTTTGAGAACAGGAGGGCAATATGAGCACTGCGAGCCGGATATGCTGCCAGATATATATGGCAAAGAGCCAGCTTCCAGACGGTTACAATCTGTGCGAGTCTTGGAATAGTGGAAGTTTCAAGTCACCCCATATCCATCTACAGCCTTCAGACGGAACCCAATCTAAAGCATTCAGCTCGCACCTTCAGACTTTCCTATGCTAGTTACTTGATTTACTGTTTGGATTCCAGGAATTGATGGCCTGTCCATAGCATCAAAGAAAGTTTTCCTCCCATAGACGCGATCCCTGAATCCTTTAGCTTCCCACTCCGGCAGCAATAAATACATTTTCTACCTCCCTTTATCAATAAGTATGGCCTGTAGCCGCGAGCAGATAACCGCCAAGAAGTATAAGTGCCAAAGCTCAGTGATAAAGGGTGAGATTACGCCGTTTCCGCTCTCTACAATTGGTCAAATCTCCGCGCTAACAGTCGGTCTCCAGCTTCAAATGGGCAACCACTGCCAAGAAGTCTCGTTATAGTGGCACGTCGAGACTTGTCATGCCGGAAGCGATTGCAGGAGTATGAAGAATCAGTCAACAGAACCCCTTCAAAAAGGCTACGAAATTCTTCTATATAGGCTACGCTGAGTATAGATCTGGTGAAAGGGCGAGTGCCGCTCTAATCAAATACAACTTGCAAAAGTTTGATAGGCCGTCTGCCCGGCCGGCGTAAGAGGGGATGGCCACTAGATCGATCACTTCCTTAAGGGGAAGAGGTATTGGAAGGCCGACGTAAGATTCCGGCGGAAGGTCAGTCGCGACATTCTTTATGGAGAAGAAATAAAGCATCCAAACTCGACTACGAGACACCGACGCAAAGGTCTTAGAATACATGATGCACCGCTGCCAATTATCGCTTCATCGACCTTGAAAGTCCAAGGGTATATGTTGACACTGGGTTGCTACCAAGAGGGGTTTAAAAGCTTATACACCCAAGGAAAGCAGGCATGGAACGCCATTTCTCCTCCGTAGCTCCCTCATAATACTTTTATACCTTTGACTGGAATGTTATCTCGTGATGTATATCTAGCCCTTAGATTTGTAACCCCTTCTGAAGCGTCTTATTCGTTCCTCATGGGACTTTAGTTTTCTTCGACGAGTCCGTCAGTAATCCTGACGATGCTCCTTGATGCACTTCCCGGGAAAGTGTTTCAGGAAATTCTCAACAATACTATCTCATCCAAGAAAGCGGTCAAAGGCAGAGAATGAGTACCTTTCCTTACAGCAATCCTTTGAACCTGACGCTACAGGTGATGCAGACATCGCGGACAAAGTAGGTCTATTAATATAGCTCTTCACGGCTTATGGAATTGAGGATGGCGGTTGGGGACTTGAGGCATTTTTGGAAGGCGTGGTATTAGCTAGACAAGCTAGAAATAAAACAGTGCATAGTATTTGATGATGGAAGTGCCTAAGTGCCACTGTCGCAGGTATAAAGCATGTATCACTGGGGTAGCGAGAGAAGAGGAAGCAGTTTTGCTGTCATCGCGAACAACATCCTAGCCACCAGCATGGAAAAAGGCCTCCAACGGGCCACGCTCTCATACGAGTCGGTGCTTCTTTGTAGCCAGTAAAATAGGAAAGGGTCAATGATAAGGGAATGCATTAGCGTTTCTAGGTGTAGCGCATACGTAAGCTGGGGCTGTTGACTTGCAGATCGCTTGTATTAGCCTGCGGAAGGAAAGCCTTTACGCGCATATCTCCATACATGCCTTTTATTTACGGTGCTGATAATATCGCTCCTCCATTTATTCCGCGCCCAACGCAAACATTGAGCCAGATACTTGAACAGCTTTCCTCTAAGGTCGTCTGAACTACCGCCTCTTTCGCAGACTGGATCACTCTCTCCAATTGGTGCGAACTAGCCATCGTGTAATAACGTTGTCATCTTCCAGATTAAGTGTCGTCTTTGACCACATCTCTTTACAGCTACCGACAATGAAACTCTCCTCTTGGAGTATTTCAGTCCGAAAAGCCGGAGTATGATCTGAGAGATACGAGATCCGCTGATCGATGCTTGACGTTGCCCTAGTCTTGAAGTTACATCGCTTGATATAAACAGGCTTCCAAATATTCCCATAAAAAGTCCGAATGGAAACTCCACAGTGTACCACTCCCAGAGTAGTGAACACAGGTGCAGACTTGCTGGAGTTCCGACTGCGCCGACGCTTTAGCTCCCGAAAAGAGCTAGCACGTATGGTAAAAATGCGCGAAGCCACTCACATCACCATTTTCTATAACAGTAATGTTACTTCCAACTTCGCGAAGATCCCGGGCCACTTGATGTCATTTGTTTGTATAGGGAATGGAGAAAACCCTTATGGCTTGGTAGTTTTATGTGGCGACGGTAGATATCGTTTCCTTGTTTCGGTCGATGGTAACAATGATCACCTCGCTAGGGCTAGCGAAAAGGCGGCTTCGAATGGTCTTTTCAAGGGACTCGGTCTCCTTTCCGCAAATAGTCTGCATTGTTACGGTGATGTCATGTGGGTAAAGGGGAGGTTTGCTGGGCAATCGGATAGGCTTAAACGAGCATGGCGATATTGCATTTTTGAGAAATTGAAGATATCAATAGACCCTAACCTCACAATTAACTTCCTCCGCCTTCCTTTGCTTGGCTGCAGTCACCAAGGATTTGAAAACGCTTAAAAGTGTTTAGACATTTGAATGAAGGGACTCACAGCGAAGTGTACTAGGATCCGAGTGATGCTCTGGAGACCACGGCCTTCTGCTTATGGATTTGGTTATATTTTAAAGCTGTGTCGTCGGTGCAAACTCAAAACCCAAACGACTCTATTTGCTACCCAGCGGACACTCCCAGACTTGCATACGAAACCTTGTGATTATGCGCAGGAAAGTCCGGTTTTAGAATAACGAGATACCGTCCCGATTGGAGCAATATCTTTCCTTACTGCGTACCACCCCTCAATTTTCGTCGGGAGATCTTGACTAAGCAAACGTGAATGAGAGAGGGTCTTGCAATTAATGTGGCCGCAGGCCAAGCGAGTATGGAGCATAAAGAGTAGAGACGGCTTTGAGAGGCTCCCATTGGCAAAACGGGGACAGTGGAGCTATTACAAAGTATAAAGTTAATGGAATACCTTTAATATGGCTTTACTTAGATACTGCTAAGGATAGACATACGTACTCCAAGGCTATTATGTCGCAGATATGGTGAAGTTTTCCGTGGCTAAACAATAGGATCACAGTAATAACTGCGTTTCAGCCCCTTTCACTTTTGGAGGTGGATAAAATCTATGCCGGGACGGAGAAATAAACGTCGAAAACGAAGAATCAATTCATTTTTACTCTTGGCTTGTAAACTCTGTCCGGCTTCGCTGCTTCTTTCGGGTGTAATTAGCCTTGGATTGCACGTGCATTCCGTTGAGGTCCTCCGCCATCGACCCTACATCGATCCTCCTATGCCTCCCTCCTCCTCTGTCGGAACACATCCAGATACATAACCACTGTGGCGTCTATAGGTGGGCCCGTAGCGGAAATTCATGACCCCCGTCGCAAAGAACTACTCCAAGCCGTGGTAGACGCTCTAGCTGTCGATGCCATAGGACAAATAGCCTGGGCGTGCCTTTGGCTTAGCGACATTGATAGCCTAGTGGATATTGTATCCAAGGCTCAATCGAGCGTTCTTTTCACGAAGGCCGTTTTTGAATACATGGAACGTGATAGAGGAATAGTTCCAACATGTAGGTTAATGAACATTATCTAATAGTATATTTTGCTAATATTATTCAGGGACTCGACGAAAACGGCTGCCATATACCGCTTCTACTCCACAGCAGCCACCCCCGTCAGATCAGCCATCTCCGTCAGATCAGCCATCTCCGTCAGATCAGCCATCTCCGTCGCAGGGTAGTAGTGGACAGCTGGTGGTTACTCGCTCCGAGGCACAGCGAGACCTAATTAGTCTATCTTAAGCCTGATTAACTTCTTACTAATAATATTTAGTGTCGTCAGAGGGACCAAAGGAAACGTGTACTTACAAAGGCAGGCGAACCAAATGAAGTCGCACACATACACCCATCTTCCATTCGATGCGAGAATGATCCTGTTGAACGGGTAGGGCTCTCCATTTGGCATACCTTACGGCTATTTTGGTCCAAGGAGCGTGTGGATGCCTGGCATAATGCGATATCACCTTTAGGAACAGAGGTGTGTCATAACCTTATATGTCATTCCCCAGACGCGCAAGCATATTGGGAAAGGGCATATTTCGCCCTTAAACCAATCAACCTTTCAGATGATAAAAGGACATTTGGATGTACAGTTTGTCTGGCTGCCCCCACGCTCTTACATACCATTAGTCAACATTCTACAAGTTCCCTCATTACCAGAGGATTTAGATGGAGGACCGAACTTATCCAGGCTATTCAACCGTGAAGCTTGCACGATAATCCGTTCTGGATGCGAAATTTGCCTCGAAACAGATGACCCAGAGGTACGGCCCTTGCCTGACGTAAGGTTGTTAAAGATGCAATAGTTCCTGCACCGCGTGGTAGCAATGAGTGGAGCTGCTGAACCCCACGGCGACTCTGATGATGGTGGCTATAACAGCGACGACGACTTTGGTTATGGTGGCTATGATAGCGATGACGCCTTTGCAATGGCACTGCAGAATCGGTTGAATATGCACATGGAGGATGATGGCTGCGACATGGATATGGAGGAAGAGCTGGCTATGTACGCTGAGAATTCACATCTACCAGAGGTCCCTAGAAGGAGCACTTCCTTTCATAGTTCACAGGAGAGCTAATTAAGGTTCAAGCATATGGTTACACTCCGTGGTGGAGGATACGGCGGAGAATATGACCGCGAACGAGCAGACTGGAGTATTTAATGAAGGTTAAAATAGCATTTGGCACATGGCAATGCACTTGACCATGAGTAAATCACATAGTTCTTATTATGCTAGCGTCCTATACAACCAGTGCGATCACTACCAAGAGTGGCGGCTCTCTAAAACCGGAAGTGAATGTCCCGAAAGGAGAGCTACTGTGGTAATTTCTGGTTGCTGGCGCCTCCGTAGCGGCGCCCGTCTGGTGCCACCTCCGGTTGCATTATTCTAATATGGTTGCCACTCTATCACCTCTTCTAGTACAACAGCATCAATTAAGGCACGAATCCTAACAGCGCGCTCTTTCATAGCCTTAAGGCTGTTCCATCTGGTTGCCACAGGCTTGATAGGTAGGAGTGGTTGGGTATACTACTACTACTGCTGCTGCTCAGCTCTTTATTAATTGGTAAGGTGCCCCATGCGAAGCTCGGAGCTGAATAGTCATGTCATAATATTGTGCAGCTTTGCAATTGGGCCTACGCGCCGCCAGCGCTGTAGGTTTGCTACCGCATCTTCCTACAGCAGGTCGTAGTCATAATCCTGTGCAAAATTAACCTCCCACAAGCTTGCGAAGAGGTGGCCAATAATGAGGTTAATAATGTGGCCAAGGCAGTGTAGTCGCCGTTCGTGCTCGTTGGCTCTGAAGTCCTCTATCTCGCGCATGAACGTGTCAAGATTATCGACGTTGTTAGCCGTAAGGTAGCCTACTTGCTCTGGTTGCGCTATAAACGCTTCAAAGATCTCTATCACTGATTCCCTGATATTGTTGCCGCGGTGTTGATTAAGTAGCTCTGGCAAAGCTAGTACGATAGAACAATACTAGTTGCTTGCGTCTATAAAGTGTGTATTGATTTTAAGCAACGCCTTGCTGTTGCGCCCCTGTCCAACTATTGTTTATGACATGCAGCTTTCCTTACGCTGTAGCAAGACCTTATGGCGATAGTACGCTTTCGTTACAAGAAAGCGCATGGTTGTCCGGCCTGGTAGGCAATTGCCAATGCGGACGGCGTCGATAAGGTAGGTAAGGAAGGCGCGGGAGGTGAGGGGGTTTGACCGCAGTGAAGGCCATCTTTGTATGCGTAACCCATTGGATTAGAAATTGAAAATAATGTGGAGGATTGAACGACCGGATAATAGCATTAATCTGCTGTTAATTCCAAGGCTCGATGGCAGAGAGCTGGAACGGCTCCATTATAGAGACTTGTTTACGCTAGCCTACATTCTTGCCGACGCTAATTTAATGGTGTTAGCCTAGGCGTTTCATATTATTTGCTGTTCCTAGGCTAGTATAAATATTCTGCTGATAGAACTCAATATTATAGTAGATTCTGCAGCACCAATATCGCACATTAGACAACTTCGTTTATATATTATACCCGTAAAACCACAAACTCGCCTGTACGGTTGTACTAGCTCTAAGTAGGTTTATGATGGCCAGGAAGGCGAGTCTAGCCAATATCGGTATATGTATTGGTATATTCCGGCTGCGCAGTTGCCTCCTGAGCCTACGCGACGCACGCCACACGAACAGCGTCCGGCTCGGTGTGGTTAGGTTCTTGAGGAAGTGGGGAGATATTGATATTAGATAGCGGGCCAGGATTGGCCCTAGGCCTGTACGACATAGTATTGTGGCTGTGGAGGTGGCGGAGAGGATGATAATAGCACGGTGTGAAGTTTTATGTTATGCGGGAGCGACTTCGCGTGTCCGAAATAACGTAGGTCTAAATTACGCGGTTATTAAATTTGATTTCAACCGTTTCAATTATCCAACCAATTAGAACCTCTCGACTGGGTGGTGGCAATTTTAAGACTTTTTAATTGGTTGAATTGGTCGGACGCTTGGCACCCAATTCAACCAATCGGCCAATTACGTTTGTTGGACGGGAGTCCTTGCTATGGTATGCAGTAGAAGGGCTCCAGGCTCATAACTGTCGAATTCTGTAGTAGAAGAGAAGGTGGAGAAAGTCTTGCTTGCTGTAACTGGAACAGCTACGAAGCTATATACTAGGGGGCCCGCGATGTGATAATAAAGGAGGAATTCACCAATCAGCTCAGTCGAACAACAACGATAGATTGATTGGAATCATTTGATTAACGAGTATTGCTGGCAAGTCTGGCTGCAGGAACAGCAGTGGGAATAGCCAGCCCAAAAAAAGAAATACAATCAATCTTCAAGGCGCGTAGCCTCCCATTGCAGTGACATTGGTAAATATCCCAATCCAAAAGTCACAAATAGTCTTGTTGTAAGACTCGTCTGTAATAAGTTCAAATCCAGAATTTGTGACGTTAAGAACATTCGTGAAAGACCCGCCACTTCCAACTTTCGGCCACTGGATCGTTGGGGGAAGGTTGAAGATCAAGCGATTGGAATTAGGGTCCCCTGTCATGGCGTGGCTTACAAGGTAACTCTGATACGCTTTAGAGACTCCCGCGTTGCCCGTAACAATCCAGAAGGGAATAGGGATGCCCAGAACGTTGAGAGTTAAATAGGGATTCCACCAGGTTGGAAGAATGTCGGACCCATGTGTGCCGTCGCCGGCTGAAAATTGAACATTATATGTTTTGTCAGCGTAGGCCGTGGTCAAAGCGCGGGTGCTACAGAGAAAATTTTCCTGAGCACTAACAGCTTTCATACGGTCTTTTTCAGTTTTATAGGGGCTGTGTGTCGAGTTAACTGCTGGATAGCGGGCTTCGATTTCAGACACAATTCCTCCAGCAACAGCATAGGGCGGCCAGACAGCACGAAGGTAGGCATCAAATTGCTCATCGGTTGTGATATCGGGATTGACAAATAGCTCGGCTTCGTCGATCACGTGTGACGGGATTACAGAGTCAAGGCTCGTCCAATAATGCCCTATGTCCCGTTAGTATTTAGTAAAATATATTGCCACTGGACATGAGAGAGTACCTTGGGCATATTCCAATGTAGCATGCTGTCGGAAGTATTTTCCATCGGGTGCCGGATTAAATACAACTGGTGCGGACGGATCGCTGATGACTGCATCGTTGGCCGCATTAATAATGGATGCATTCTTTGCACGCAAGCATGCTAGCCCTTGTCCTTCACAACCAGCTAATTGAGCAAACCTCTGGAAGTCCTGTTCCATAGAGCCGTTGCGGTCGAATTTGTCCTGGAATGCCGGACTTTGGACAATGGCACGATGGAATAGAGGGTCCTTTGTCCCGCCTTCTCTGGTTAACAGCCAGTAGATAGAGCCAGCTCCCGCTGATTCACCCCAGGCTGAAACATTCTCAGGGTCTCCGCCAACAAGGCTGATATATTTGTTTACCCACTCAAAAGCAGCATATTGATCGTGGAGACCAGCATTGGCAATCCCTTCGTTCTCAACTGTTGCGCCGGCAAGAAATCCATAGACACCAACCTAGTAGCTTATTAGACATATTTTTATCTCGTAATGAGGGGACGCATACATACCCGGTAATTAAACGTTACAACAATAATATTTCCGTTAGACGCAGTAATAGGTCCGGCCCCGTCATAAAGCCCATAAGAAATAAGGCCATCTTTTGATCCAGCGGAGTACCTAGAGGTTCTTTAGTACATTAATAATAATCTTTGAAACTTTTCTTGTTTACCCCCCTCCGTATATCCACACAACAACCGGGAGTTTCTTTGTTTCCTGTTTCAGCGCCTTTGAGGGTACATAGATATCTAAAAAAAGGCAATCTTGGGGTTGTCAGGTGGTCCACAGGCGTAAAGCTATGACGACAAACAAACCTTCGGATTGGTTGCCAGCGGTTAGCGAGGAGAACAGTGATGAACTGCCTCCTGAGGATGTTCCGTTTAGGCCGTTTGAACCGTTTGCACTTACGAGCAAGGGAAGACTCTGTGTGCAGACAAATCCGTATGATCCATTCTGAATACTAGTCTCGATAAGAGGTGGTTCCGGTTTTGCCCAGCGGAGATTCCCAAGCGGCGGAGCCGCGAATCGAATATTCTTAAATACGTAAACCTGCAAATCTTAGTATAAACAGGAAACAGGAGAAGCCATATCCTCACATCTGCCGGTACATTGTATGACGCTGCTTTCCATGTCCCATATGGAAGCTTTAAAGTCGGGAGATCTTGTCTATCCTCCAATGGGGCTGCCAAAGCAATGGCCGCCAACTGAATAAGTGCACAAAGTATTCTTGTCATTACTTGGATGCGTTAGGAATTTGTATAATTAGAAAGTAGTTAATCAGCTCATTAACATTTTTGTAAGCAAGCAGTCTTTGCACTTTATCGAAATTTCTATGCTTGGACGGACTAAATTTGTGGCCAGGTTTGAAGCCCCAGATTTCGGACTACAGGAGAAAGAGTAGGTCGCCGAAATCTGACAGCGCGAAATTTCTTGATTGTCCTAGGGTTGCAAATCAACCAATTCCATTCAATCTGCCGCACGGGGCATGTTCTATACCGTGCACAAGCATACAGCCCAATTCCGTTCGGAAAATCAGTCTATAAATGAAAGGCAGCCTTATTAGTATTAGTTTTAATCAAGTAAAGCAAGCTCTAGCCGTACTCAACCTTCTACGTATCTCACGTAAGAAAGATCTCCTCAGTTTTCACGATTTTAGCAGCGATGTCACAAAAACCCGCATCAGAAAGGTCTGTTGCAGTCCTTTGTCTATGCATTTCAAGCTCATCCTCGAGGCCTGGTATATTGAGTTACGGCCACGCGAATATTGTGCCCCCAAAATAATTAACGTAATCTTTTGGTCCATTCTTGGTTTCTATGGTGTAGCTGTCAATGCCCTCCACACAAACCGTTCTTCCCGTCATTCCATTGTCGCAGCCAGTAGACCAAACGAGTAAACATCTGCAGCGGGAGCATGTCGTAATCTTTACCAGGAAGCGCCGAAATCTGCAGTTTTGCCACGATTGTTGTCTTTCCATTCCATTGTTCCCTGAAATTGAGAATATTTCAATCCTTCATATCTCCATAGATGGCCCCGTATTTGTGAAATGCGGCAAGGCCACAAGACATGTCGCATCTTAGCAAGCATGCAAAGTCAATGGTGACACAAATAGTGTTCTGCGGGGTTTCTCCGAGGTTGAGTGCTCTGGAAGTGCAGGTTCAATAATCAAAATTGCCAGAAATACCTTGTCTTCGTGGAAGCTGCCCGCCGTATTTGGACTTTGTGACCGCGCATCCTCCAAGGCAACTGCAAGGAGCTTGACGGTGTTCGGATATTGATTCAATGGAGTCATCATCTGGATCTTGAATGTGAGATCCTTTCACAATTTTTGGAACTTTTCAAAACAGCGGCGACCCTCTTCCGAGTTTTAGGTGGGCCCATTGAACCATGGCAGCTTGTCTTCAACTGGATACTTAGGACCACCTTCTTCTCCTTCCACCATCCACGAAACACTCGCATTGACCTGCCATTCTCAAAATTTTGCCCACCATCCGTAGTCAATTCCTCCTTCCTTGCGTCAGTGACTGGATTCAGCTAGAAAATCGAGGAACCCAAGCGGCGCCGAGTCCAGGTTGCGATATGTCCACTTTGGCTTAGGAAAAGCTAACCTCTAGGAGTCGACTCGATTTGGTCTCCCGTTCATTCTGTCTTCCGGTTGCTCTGACCGGGTCTAATCATAGGTTGGCACTTGTTCTCCAGTGTACGTGTCAGTCAATGTGGTCTCGTGTATCGTCGTAAAGTTTGCAAATCAATCAACGAACTTTCAATATTGATTGATATTGATTGAACCTTGGCATTCAATTCAATTCAATAGGGAGGGTCCGTTGATTGACATTGATTGAAATATAGCTTTGGCGCGTAGTGTTTTGTTGCAGTTTCTTTTTTGGGCGGTTAGAAAGACGATCATCGGCAGGAATACTAAAATGACCAATTCTACTAGTAAAATTATTACCCAAGCATTTGCCGGCCCCCGACAAAGGAGACCCTCTGGAGAGGGCACCTTAACGCCCACTTGAACCCCGTACCGCGTGCTGAGGCTGGCGATATATACCGTCACGGGGACAGGAAGGCACGGTGGGTAGGATAGGCAATATTTACAATGCCTTGGAATGATTTGGGAAGCCTGAGGCTTAACACCATACCAAGACTCGTGATAGCTACTAGGTATCAATCGCTTTCAATCGTTTCAATACTGACGACATCTCTCAATATATCATGATTCAATCAGAGCCCCTCGTTGACTGAGTTGATTAATTTGCAACCTTGATCGTTGTACGCAGCTTTGTATCCCTTTTCGCAACACAAGAGCAAATCGACAGCAAGCGTTTGGATGACAATAATCTGCATAGAGGTCCCCGGAGCTCACCTTCCAGCTCTCTCAGGATATTTATTGTGGCATCTGAGAGTCGTGTATCGTTTTGGTGAAGCGATCTCAACTATGTGCGAACCTGAGGTGAAGCCTAGAAGGTTGCAGGGTGTTATGTAGGATCAGCTCAGACGAGCTGAGGGCCTTCCATTGATGACGGGCTGATACATGACATGACACTCTTAGCCACCTCTTCTTTTTCCTCTTCCCGGCGATGAAGTGCCCAATCCTTAATTGATACAATGTTTTACCGAGCGAGAATCGGAAACTAATTTCTCTTATGCTCGATAAAGGCCGTTCATTATGATACTATTAAGCCCTCTCGAAGAGTTTCTGGAGGACAAATTGTAGGACCGTTGCCAATCTCTATCACCACCTGATCCACGTCAAAATATCAAATTCTTTAGTGTTCACTTCGTTGACATTCTAAATCTCCACGCTTCTAAAAAGCCAAAAAGAAACACTATGGTTGGCACTCCAGTTCATCTAAAGTCTCCTGCCTCCAAGTCGGTATAGCGGTGGGTCTTCTGAGGAATTGTTCTATCTCAAAGACACTGATGAATATCGGATCATACGAAACCCCTTGAAAAGTTTTAACCTATTGAATCTCTATAGCAGTGCCCGACGTACGAACTGAACATCGTTTATTATGGCAGAGGTTCTGGGTATTCCTAGAGCTGCCTTAGCAGTCTCGGGTGTTAGAGCTCTACTACTCGAACTTGGTGCGATGTTGAAAGTGATCATCAGAAAGTGCAAAGATGCTGAATCCAGATTACATGAGTGCGGCATCATTTTGCAGGACCATTTCAACTGACCTGCCCGGGGACGTTGAGAGCAAACGTCTTTTCCTGTAGAACTGCCCGAGCAGTTTGGTTCGGGTAGTTCGAAATTGTCTTCCTTCTATTGTTTCTACGAAAAGATGGGGCTATATATACTAAGAGAATATGGTAGAGAACCTTCTAGAAGAAGCGGTACAGAACAATTACAAATACGAAGAAAAGAACCTACTAGAAGCTCCTAACTAGTTCAACACTAGGCCACTGTAGATCCATGCCAGTTCAACATTTCCACTGAGGCAATTTCGGGTATCGGCGGCCGTCATAGTGTAGCCTGCTCGACCGTGTTAAAGTTGTCTGTTGGACATAGAAATGGTAATACTCGCAAATTCCGCTAAGATATGTCAGTTTCTAAGGCCTGAGAGCCGTTTGTCTTGGGGAAGCTCAATGAGTTCCTCACGCGTTATTTACCAGCTTTTTTCCTTTATTGAAACGCTCTCGACACCCTCCTCGTTCGTAATGTCGAGGTTCAATACATTCATTCCGGGATACCAGAGGAAATCTCGCCCTTCGTGAGGTAACAGTGTGGATATCACTGAGTATCCTTGGAAATGGTGATGTCTTAGAAAGTCCCTTTGTCTTGAGTACCCTTACAATGTGTTGGCTATGGTGTTACAGCTCTCGTTTTATCAACTGTATCATGATGAGACACTCCTACTGGGGGGTGCGTCAGCTCTCTCCTCAGTATATAGCTGATAGTCCACTATCAATCCAATCTTCAGTTCCTCTTCATCATTTTACATCAGCTACTGCCCTAGCTGACACAATGACTTACTATTCCGTCGAAATGCTTTTGTCAGAGCTTCTCCTATGCCTTCTTTTCCACAACCGATAAACAATATCACCTTATAGTAAGCAAATCTGGCGAAGACATTCTACTCGAGCGTGCAAGTGGCGTACTCACTCAGTGATAAGCGCAAATTGGCCCATTGCAAGAGAATGGTTGATTCTGATTTCAAAACCGGTGTCGAAAAGGCCACTGGGAACCCATATGTTTCCTTCGCCCTCAAATGGAGTGGGCGTGTATGAAGTAAAAGTTAAAACGTGCACGGTCAACCAATCCGCAACCAAGTGTACAGCTGCACCACTTCAAAACCCCGCGGAACGTCGCACAAAAACTAGGAGATCAAAGTCGAGGTCTAATCACATCCAATGGATCGCGTTAAATGAAGGAGGATTTGCAATAAAAAAAGTGTGCATGTATAAGAGCATGCAGTGAATAACTGCCCCTGCAGAGCATTTATCCACATCACCATCAGGGAGATTCGGAGTCACCAATCTCGCCGATAGTTATAGTATTAGCGGGTTGTGTTTCCGCGGACTCCATTAAAATCCGTGATCTCGCGTAAGGGTATATCTTACTTCGATTTGTTTTAAGCGGCTTCTCCTTCTAAGTGCGCACTTCTGCAAGCTAGGATAAAAAATTTGCCGGCTAATTTGTCTCTGCACCGCATTGTACAGGGAGCAGTATCGATCGAGACTCTGTTTTGGCTTACGCTGCCGAAGGCGCGGTAGGGGTCGTGTTTGCAGACATTGAATACGAGGCGGCATTGAAGGCCGTGAAAGAGAGCAGAGGGCTCGCGACGAACGGAAATCACTATTAAATTAAGTTAATTAGTAGATTCTCCTTTTGCCATCATATTATGTAGGCCCTGGTATATAGCTTCATCGCTTGCCGAATTACAACTACAAGGCATTCTCTACCTTCCTCCTTACTACAGTGTTCGAGAGTTATAAGCCCGGAGCCTTTCCGCCGCATTTTACGGCAACAGAATCTATCTGCAATCTATCTGCAACACTCTACTGCCGTTCAGCTCGAGTTTAAACGTCTTATTCGCCGTTCTATTACTTCGTCCCTCCTGTGGGAGCTCTGGCAGTTGTTCTACCCGAGTCCCTCAATGTTGAACTGGTAGTTCGTGTTCGTAGGTTTATGAGTTTAAAAGTCTTATTTGCTCTGTTCCTGTAAGAAGAGAGGCTATATATATACATCAAGTAGTCACGTGTAATTTACCTAAACAACTTTTGATTCGTGCGAGTTCAACAGTTAACTCTTAGCAACCGAAATATCTTTATCAACAACTATATACTCAACCTATATCTTTTATACATCTGCCGACCAGAAGACGCAGTTCCTTGTTGTTAAGAAAAAAGCTAAAGAAGCCGTAATTTAGGCTCTTGTTAATTCTTCGGCTAATCCGGACGGAACGGTATGAGGCACCGCGGTAAATTGCTTTCTAAGAGAACCGACGATTTTTAGTGGCAGTCTAGTGCGGATTACTTTTGCGAAAACTATGCAAGGATGCGGATTACAATGCGAATTATGGACAGTAATCTTGCTTGGTTGAGTCCCCCAATTTTTTGTATTGCTATCTACAGCCGGTGCAGGTGACAGAATAGCGTGAGGGTGCAAGGCGCGGAGCATCGTTCTACGCTGACGAGGATGGCTAATCTAGCGTTAACATACACGAATCAAGACAGATATGAGGTCGAAGAGCGGGATTCGAAGTAGTTCAGACAAGTGTAAGGGTGCTACGCTTGACTAAGTTCAGTTGAGTTGAACGGGGTGAACATTGTCTATGCATTACTGTTTCAATCTGCTTCCTTGATAACTGCTGTTCGCGCGGGGACGGCAAGTATTTCTTGGCTTCACAGGGACGCCGAAAAGCGTACTGCCAAGCATTGGCTCTGGGCAATCGTCTTGTTGAACTTATAAAGGGTCTTATTTGGCTACGGCCAATAAGCCCGGCCTTTTTGGTTCAACACCTCTATAAGGATATGGCCGGTGCGGGTCGACCGCCCTCCCTGCTTGTGGTGGCAACATCTAGTGCTAAATTACTTTAATTGCGATTACATATTACTCGTAAGTGTGCTTACCTAGTATAACCTATAGTGTTTACACTAGTTCCATAGTCTTGGTTTGTCACTCTAGACACAAAAACAGATTTCTAGGTCTTCGCTAACCATATTAACAAAACAATTCTACTTAGTAACCTAAAAAGTAAAAGCACTTCAAAGTTCAATCTTTATGTTCTTTATCTGCCACTGATTAGAGCTTCAAGCGATATCTCCATGTAAGGATGCCTCGGGCCAAGAATCTGTTCCTACAGCTGGAAGCATTTTTTAATCAGTACAATGGCCTCGTCGTTGTGGCCTTGAAACTTCAACGTGAATGTAAGATTATTCATACTGGTCAGCGTGGAAGGATGCTCCGCCCAAATACTCTCTTTCTCGTCTCCATCCCTGGCACCTCCAGTTCTACGGCCTCCTTCCACCGCCCTTGATTCCTGTGCGTCGACGCCCCATGCTGGTCAGCGCGAAAGGATGCTCCGCCCCAAGCACTCTCTTTCTCGTCTCCATCACTAGCATCTCCAGCTCTTCGGCCTCCTTCCACCGCCCTTGATTGCTGTACGTTGACGCCAGGTTGGCCATGCTGGTTAGCGTGTCTGGATG
>KV745178.1:14075-35966 GCA_001692735.1 Lepidopterella palustris CBS 459.81 | reverse complement strand
GGGGGGGGAGGGGCAAGATCAAAGCAACGATGTGATAAGTCTAAAATAAGACGAACGCTAAGAACCGTCTTTTCCCCTTTATCGACCGTCGCCACCGGTCAGACAAACAAGATTTCGATATTCACTGGGCAGTCATAAATGCTCGCTCTCTTTGGCAATACCGGGCACCGAACCAGCAGGCTGCGTAATTCGAACCTGCTAAGTATAGCAACAAGCAACTAGCTAGAGATTTGCAGGGTACAGGCATTTTCAGTTCTCGAGCTTGTAATACTCTATATCTCCTTGGTAGTGAGCGAGCCGTATTTGAAAGGGTTTGATAGTCGGCGGCTCTGATACTTGATCAGGATAAAGAACATAGAACAGCCCAGCAAGTCATCTTACCTATGGACTAAGTTCTGGTCGCTTTCTGTTGAGCTGGAGATCTCCATTAAGGATCTGAAAAAAAAAAAAAAAATGGCACGCATACCGAGGAAATGGACTATGCAAGAGGATCGAACGCTGAAGGAGGAAGTGGCAAAACAGCGTACGCTGTTCTTCCCCCCTCTCCTCCGTCCAAAATACCGCAGAAGCGCTAAGAGTTGAATGTCAAGTGGCCCAAGGTGAAGTTAAGGACTGGTGCCGCATCGCTTCAAAGCTACCCGGCCGCACCAATAAGGACGCACGGAAGAGGTACCATAATGCCGTCGCTGGTGGACTGAAGAAAGGGCAGTGGGCGAGGGCAGAGGACGCGTTGCTTGAGCAAGGCGTAGAGAGGCACGGGCATCGGTGAGAATATCCGGACTTGAAGAGCGTGAGGGGAGGATGATCGAAAGGCTATTGTGGTGAATGGAACTGACTGTTTTGCTTAGGTGGACATTGGTGGCTGAGATAGTGGGGTCGCGGAGTGCTGACCGTAAGTCCAAATTCTGTAATTGAAACAGGGAGAGGTGGGACGGTCCAGAGGTCGACTGATGACCTTGTAGAATGCGCAAAGCGGTGGCAACAATCGCTGGATCCCCAACTTGACCGGAGCGAGTGGGGGGAAGAAGAGGTAGGTTCTCCAAACTGTGTTCCAGGCCATAAACAGAATCAAGAGACAACCCCGCGGACTGTGTACTCGTTTAGGACAAAAGTCTACTCCAAGCAGTGCAAAGAGTAGGACGCCGCTGGAAAGAGATTCAGGACATGCACTTTCCAGGACGTTCCAAAAACAGCATCAAGAACCGGTATGCACATCCGTCTCTTTTGTTTCTTCGTTCATTATTATAACAATATCTCTAACGATAACAGCTACGTCGTCCTCCTTCGCAGATCGCAAATGCGAGGAGCCGCAATATTCTCAATCGACCAACAAGACGCCCCCGGACCACGGCCTCCGACTCACGACCAAGAACATACAAGTGAGACCCACTACACCCTCGACGATGAAAGCGTTATCAACAGCGACGGCATCTACAACGGCCTCTCCAGCACCAGCGTCGGCTTCGAGGCTTCAACGCACTACTCATTATTCTCCCACTGCTACTCCTGGGACGCATCCGATACCCCCACGAGCTGGACTCAAACACCTCACAACAATCCATCCATCTCGCCGAATGTGTCTAACTTCTGTATCCCTCAAACGACCAGCCCCTCGGCTCTATCCTCCGCGATCTCCGCGGCGACATTCGTGCCGTTCTGGACCGGGCTCCAGGATCCTATGTCCTCGCATTCCGTTGGCCCCTCTCTGTTCTTTGACCCTGATAACTCGGACAGGTACCTCGACCCATGGCTCGGATGTTTCGACTTCTCACAATCGCCCTCGCTGCCCTCGCCTAGTGAAGCTGAGTTCCACACCATGGCATCTGTGATTGCGCCTAAGTTTTCGCCGCTCGAATACTGTGACATCCCCGGAAGTGGAAGTGGAAGTGGAAGTGGAAGCCCAAACGCGGTAAAAGTATTTCTAAGGTTCAAGCGGCCGGATGAGCAGACTATGACGAATTCGATGTAGATTGCTATGGCAAATGAGGTGCCGTTTAGGGTTGAGAGGGATTGATGAATTGAAGTGGTTTTGATCACCTTGGAGAAAGATAAGATGGATTCGAATCAGCTGGCTCAATCACGGCGGGAAAGCTTGTATGAGCTGGAGACGAGGGTTTTGTGTAGGTGGCCTCTGTCTAGCAATTTAAAGGGGAATGGAGAGTAGAGAATAGAGAAGCTTACGTTGCGGCACATAGGCAACACCTACAATGTCTAGCAAATGCCATCCTCAAGAAGCCAAGCCTTCCCCAGCTCTTCCATATCTGCATCATGTAGCATCGGCATATCTCATCGAAGCCAGCTTCACCAATTCGGGCGCCTGTTGTTTAACATGCGCGCAAGCCGCCAAGAAAGTCCTCCGACCAATTTCGCTCATGCCGAAAGATCCCTCAGCTCGTTTTGTCGGCTTTTACTGTGTGTTTCTATACCTTGTCGAAATAGTCTAGCTTTCAACCCGGAATCGGTATTCATACTCGTAATTAATGCATTTGTGGCCGGAGCTAGCCACCTTGCCTATACTGTAGATCTCTAACCTCTACCCCAAGACTCTAATTTCGGGGCTAGAACTTGCGATCTTGAATCAGCGATAGCATCATTTAAATTTCCTCAACTCGCTCGAGACTGGATTCTAAAATCTAGTCTAGTGCAGACTAGTTCCATTACCGCGTAGATGTGCTTGGGCTATTGAACGTAGGCGAATAGAGGTCCAATATACCTGTTTCTGGTTTTGTATGAAACAACAGTCGGCGTCAACCTTCTCGCTTTCTATCGGAAACCAGACCGTCCGCTACGTGGTCGGAGGTGTCTGCGAAATATAGCGCGTGGCTTCAAGGCAGCAATCCAACTGGAAAACAGAGAGGTAAATACCCACTCAAACCATGAAAACTAGGAATATAAAGATTCCGCGGTTCACCAAGGCGCTAAATGCCATATTGCATGAGAAACCCCCTCCGATCTACCTTAAACACACAAAGCACCTCCTAGGATACAACCTAAAAACCTGGCCTCCCCAGTACCAACCCCCAACTCCCTATCCCCACGTCGGCAACTTCATAGTCCCATGTTCATTCAAATGTTTATGCATATCAAACGCATTCCATAACAAATGTGGCTCATGCCCCCACCCCTTCCTCAAACACTCAAACTCCGCCTTTTGGAAATAATCTAGCAGAATAGGTTTATAATCCGGATGCGCACATTTTTCGATAATCACCCGTGCCCGCTCCCGAGGCGACAGCCCGCGCACGTCCGCAAGCCCCTGTTCAGTTACAATGACGTCGAGATCATGTTCCGTCTGATCGATGTGCGTGCACATGGGGACGATGCAGCTGAGACCTGTCGGGTCCGTCTTGCTCGGCCGCGTCGAAGGGGTGTGCATGATCGAATACTTCGCGTTTCGCAAGAAATCTGCAGATCCGCCGAGCCCGTTCAGCATGCGAGAGCCCATAACGCAGGTCGAGTTTGCATGAGCATAAATATCGACTTCAACAGGCGTATTCATGCCAATAACACCCAGCCGGCGGATAATTTCCGGCGAGTTCGAGACCTGTTGGCTTCGCAGCAGCAACTTGGGCGCGTAGGAATCCCAGTTCTTGTAGAAGCGGTCGAAGCCATCGGGCGAGAAACGGATGCTGGTTGCGGTTGCGAAGTCGAGGTTGCCGCTGTCGAAGAGGTCGAGGAAGGAGTCTTGGAGGACTTCGGTCCAAACGTGGAGGTTTTTGAAGTTGGCGTGGCCGCCCTGGGGGATCGGGTGTTAGTGTTATTTTTTTTTTTTTTTTTTTTTTTTTTTTTAAAAAAAAAAAAAAAAAAAATCTCGAGATCCTGTTTGGGTGGGCTAAGGGGTCTGGAATGGGGCGAGGAATCTTACTGAAAGACCGCCGATGACTGCGTTGGCAATGTTTCCGATGCCGGATTGGAGCGGGAGAAGGTTTGGTGGTAGTCGGCCATGCTTGACCTCATGAAGTAGGAACTCGATTAAATTAGCAGCAATAGCTCGCGAGGTGTCGTCCTCCGGATGATTGGGCTGCGTTTGATCAGGATAGTCTGATTCGACAATCGCGACCACCTTCTCGGGGTCCACTGGAATGTGAGGCGTGCCAATGCGATCTTCGGGAGCCATGATTAAGTATGGTTTGCGGCGTGGCGGAAGGTCTGTCATGGTGATATCGTGGAGACCTTCGAATGAGGGAGCGGCGGTGTTGACCTCGATAATGATCTACATTATCAATAACAACTGTTAGATTTAGACCCTCGATCTCCCCAAGATAAGCTAAACCCACCTTATCAGCCATTTGTATCAATTCCGGACTCGCGCCAACACTCGCTCCTGGAATGATGCCTCCATCCTCTGTGATAGCGCTCGCCTCCACAATCGTCACATCCAGCTTATTATTCGGTTTATGCAGTGTATAAAACCCATACATCAGATCCACCGGGAACATGCTCAGATGCTTGTCGAAAAACTTGATGTTGCCATTGTTGATGCCTTTTGCAATTTCTTTGCCGACCTGGTGGGGTGACCGCCGCTCGATCATATTGAGACGAGCCCATCGGTTCTCGGTTTCAGCGCCAGAGGAGGCGCCTACGAAGAGGTTGTATTTGAGTTTTCCTTGAAGGTTGTTTTTCTCGACGTGGTCGGCGAGAGCGGTGGGAACTTTCCTGTGGGTGGATGGCGCGTTAGCAAGGGAGGCGGGGTGAGAGGGGAAATAGTATTGACACAGAAGCACGGCAGCGAAGTATTACATGCATCGATTGCCCCAAGTAGAAGAAGAAGAGTGAGTTTAACCATATATCAATTCCAATTGAATAACTGTAAGAATTTAAACAGAAAAAGAAAGATGCTCACTTGGGATATCCCACACCTGTAAATCCACTCCAGCCAATATAACTCCCATTCGGAAACATATGAATTAAATCCTCGGCCTTTGCAATTTTCTTGAGATAGCTCGGGCGTCTCACACGTTCCTTAAGCGCAGCTGAAACCGACATTGCTGCTGAATCCAAGCTCTCCGAAGCTCCTCAAGCTCTCAAACACCTCAAAGCGCTCACACCACCAGACAGGATTAACAATGACGGCAATCAGCAAGCAGCACCACAGCCAAGGCACACGGAAAATTTAACGAAAGAAAGGTGAAGAAGTATGATCAAATGATCCAGCTTCAATCGGAGGGAGGGAGGGGAAAGAGGGGTGGGGGGAAGATGTGTAGGGGGGTCATGGCGGTGTAAATATCCCAGCGTGATGTTACTAGGTTGGATGAGGCTCTTCCGCTCCGCCTCGGGCCAGCGTGACTCTTTGGCGCACAGCTTGCCATGTTGAACCCTGACTCCTGCTTGCTAAATATTAGCTTCGAAGCTTGGGGTAGCTAAAGCTGGCAAGGCTAGAAGGCTAGAGGAGGTTCCGATATTACGCCGTTTTCGGCACCGAAAGACCCAAGGTAACGCGCCACCCAAGGACGCGAGACAACTGCTTTCAAACTTATTTGCAATAATAATGAAGTCAACAATGCCCATTTGTTAAATTTAAATAGCCCAAATTAAAGCTATCACGCTTCTTATTATGAAAGGAAATGGCTTGGAAGTTTTCGGGTACGTTGTGGGCGTGATATTATACCTAGCGTTGACTAATTAGATAGCCTACCACCATATTTCTCCGTCTCCTTTCTAGATTAACTCACTCTTAGATGCTCCCGCAGGCTAAGGATTACATTAAAAAACGTACGTAATGGCTGCCTAGTCTTAATTACATTTACTAGGATTTATTACTAATCTAGTATACAAAGCAATATTAAGCTTTAGTAAAGAGGTCCTTTCCTTATACTTCTTTTAAGCTAGCTTTTAGGTAGCTAGCTCTTATTTCTGTAAATCCTCTGCCTTTCATTTATTAATATTCTTTTAAGTAAGAACTCTACCCTTACTTAAAGCCTTCTACTACTTTTCTTATCTATCAAGGGAGACGCCCAGCAAGGCGATGTGCAACAGTAGATAGTGGTAATTTGCGAACGTCGGATGCTTTGCGAATTAACGGCTCAACGCCTAATTTGACGTCTCGTATAGCTTTTTATATAGAAGCTTCGCGAGAACTTGGTTTAGAAAGGGGTATGCTGATTTGTACGGAAATATTTCAATTTGGGTGTAATTTGGTAGAGAAAGAAGAAGAGCGCGTACAGACGCGTACGGCTCGCTTCCTGGGGTAGCACGTTATATATTTGATTGATGATGCACCACGCAAAAAAAAAAAATTAAAATAAAATAAAATAAAATAAAATAAAATTATACGGGCATAACAGTCGTTAAGGTAACATCTAAGCACCAGGATCCACCCCGAATGCTTCGGTAGGCCAAACAGAGCCCCCAGAAGACATCCCTGGCATCAAACGTGCCAGTACCTGATCCGCATTCCCCATTCTTTGAAAGCTATACGGCTATGTACAGCCAATACAAGACGCCGTCATAATTCCTGCAATTCTCATTCGTTATGCCATAAGGACGAAAAAATTCATTATGCAACACCTAATGAAAATCACAATGCTTTGAAGGGTATCTCCGAACGCCGACTCTGCTGTCCATTCGTTTCTGTTCCTTTCCGTTTTCCTTCCATGAGTGGGCCAATCTTGACCACCATCATCCTTTCTGAGCCGACTGGAAAGGGATCTCATCATCGCTCTCGATGGCTTGATGATTCGCCGAATGGTTCATCATGCGATAACGCGACTTCTGGCTCAGACTCTGTCCAGCTTTTGAGGGTTCTCTGCTTTCATCGGACTCGCTACAGCTTCCGTTGCGCTTCTCGAACACTACTCTTTTCGTAGCCGGAAACTCTGTTCTTAACGGACTTGGTTGGGCATCGGCACTTGTGTGCGCCAGCCGGTTGGAGTTGTTCGGACTGCTCATGAAAAGCAGTGTGTCTACAGCATCCTTTTCAGCCTGCTGGCTTGGCATGCGAAGAATGCCTGCTCTTGGGACTGTGGTCGGTGTGCGGGGACCGCCGAGGTCGCTGTAGTGCTTTCGTTGTGTTGTGGAAAGCATTGGTGGTATGTGAGTAGAGTTGGAGCGGCGATTCCGTCGAGAGACGATGTCTGCTGCTGGTGCTAAGCCTAACCCGTTGGGAGTTGCCGCTGGGGCAGCAAAAGCTGAAAGGGCATGCACCGCCGGTTGAGAGCTAGATCCTGGTCGCCAGAAAGCTGCAGTAGCAAATCATTAGAAGATTGACATTAACGATTGGTGATTGAAAAGAGAAAGGGGTAACATACATGATGGCGTTCCATTGAGGGAACGTGATATTCCTGTCGGGCTGGCTTGACTAGGCGAAGCCAAGTACTGGTCTGAGGACTCGGAAACGGCGCTTGGTCTTCGTCTTCGGTCTGAAATGCGGGGAGAATCAAGAGATCGCGTAAACGCATCGACAGTTCCAGATTGTATTATTGGAGAGCCTCGTTGCGAAGGAAGTTCCTCTAGCTCTTCAAGTGAGTGTTTTTCCCAGCCGTGCTGCACCTTAACCATCGCATACGACAAACGCGTCTTGAGCTGTGCGGATAGCTGCGGCTACGCCGTCAGCCATTGACCCGAACCATAAATCTAAATCCCACATACCTCGCCAATTTTACTTGCATTAGAGTCCACACTCGTATTTCTCGAATGCCCACTCAATGTTGTGCGCATTGGGCTCCCCGCAGGCTTTACGGTTCCACTCGCTGTTCTTTTAGACCCCTGAGCTAATAACGGAGTATCTATAGACATTGGACTGGCGTCTGTTGCACTACCGCTGCCACTTCCACCTCTTACTACGGTAGTGTCAATCATGGGCGCTGCTGGTTTCGAGTGCTGAGGACGTGCTTGAGTCGGTGACGGCGGAATCGGTTGGCTGGAATCGAAGGTTTGGGACTGGCTGGACGGGTCATTCGAAGATGTTGGAGAGGTGAGTTCTGTATCCGCTCTAGTTGAGTTAGAGATGTTGCTTGACGACGACAGTAGTCGTGGCGCAGCAAAGCTGCTCGAGGCCACGGATAGAAAAGACTCCTGAGAGTTCGGCCCAGCCTCGCGTTGGCTGGATGGTAGAATGGTGGAAGAACGGTTGGCATTGTCGTTGTCTAACTGACGTGTTGGCAGTTTACCTGGGTTTGAGGGACGCGACGTACTCATGGTGGGGTAGACTGGCGGCCCATCCCGCTCTTTCACGGACGGAACTTGGGCAACAGAACCGTATGCCTTGGTTGGGAGCGCCTTCATTAGATGTTCAGCCAGCCTGGGGTTGGTCGTGGCGCTTGGGTGAGATGGTGAAGGATCGCGATGACACGAAGACGAAGGCGACGCGCGCTGTGCCTGGCAAAATAACGCGAATCGCAGGATTATCTTTTTGCTAGATGCGTGAATAACTGCGCTGGGGATTATACGCGCTCTCTGTCAATAATAATAGAGTCCGTCGCGTAGTTGATGATACGGTTGCAGAGTTCGGGGTCGCTGGAAAGGCGAACAAAGAGTCGAGACCGCCCAGGTGTGCACGCACGCTTGCGTGGACGAAAGGCAAAATGCGTGCGCAGGTGATCACAACCTTTCGTGATCAAAACTCAGCCTCAAACATCAAAACAAAGTCGCGACAGATAAAATCACTGTGCGAGTACGCAATTTTTTATATTGAGATGAGGAACAATGGGGAGACTCTTGTCAAAGTGATTAAACTGGGTTGGAAGAGCAGCACTGGTGCCAGGCGTTGGAAAATCAGTTCCCAAGCATCTAAACAACCATCTCGAGCATCAATTATCACGATCTATGTTTGAGCCCCGTATATGCAAATAGCCGCGCCGTTGCCATGCCGATCCAACAACGCCCGGAAATGTCGTGAGAGCGGGATTGCGCCACCATGCAGCCGGCCGTTGAGACCGTCGAGATCTCAAACATGTTTTCCAGCCCCCAAGAAAGGGATCAACATAATCATTTCTTTCGTTTCCCACCTCCACCGGCGGCTCCTTCATTCTTCCGCTTCTTCCCTTCTTGGCGCCAATACTCTTCTTTCTCGCGTTTCTCCCGGTCTGCCCTCTTCTGATTGTTTTCGGCGACCTTCTTCCGATACGGTTCCCGTCGTCTCTCCTGCGCTGCCCTTCGCTTTTCAACCTTTTCATTTCGAAGAGTCATGACCTGGTGCATAAGGGTCCGCACCGCCTTCTCTTCCTTGCTAGAAACCACTGCTCGTTTCTGCAGATATGTCTCCTTCTTTTGTGGTCTCATCTGTACCGGCTGTGACTTGAAAGGCAGATCTGCCGCAAGCTTTTTGGGAATCCTGAGAGGGTTGAAATGCCGAGTCTGCCGCTCAATGGGCCTATATGCAGAGTTCCTTTCCTTCGGTGTTGGTATACCCTGCTCTCGACGCACTTCTCCTGTTAGGCGCATGCCTTTCCAGCCTGTGCTTTCTTTCTCGTCCTCGGGACCAGGCGCCACCAAGAGATTTGTGACTGGATTGTAAAATCGATGTGGCTTCACAGGATACCAAGCTCGCAGGAAAACAATATCGCTCATAAGAACCTTGTCTTCGAAAGTGGCTCTGAAATTGCCCTCCGGTTTACTCAAGGCTCGCTTGATCTGACCCCGAATGCCTGACACTGTGCGAATGCTAGCCCCTTCGAACTTGGCGATTTCTAGTGCGGACTGGAACATGTCCTTGATGAAAGCCGTGTTCTTGAAAATCTTGTACGGATGTCCAGTCAGCTTGAGCTTCTTTACTATTTCTGTGCTTTCGTCGACGTTCAAAACAACTCCAGTTGCCGCAATCCGGAACCCAGGGGTCTTGTTGGAGAGGGACTGCACGCAGCAGAATCCAGTGTTTGGGGCAATAAGGGGTCCGTAAAATGTTCCAAAACAATGCATATGCTCCGGAGTGTACTTGAGCATTCGATTTCGGGTTCGCGAGTCCGAGATGCTATAGACAGGCATCGATTGAAACCTCCTCCAACCCAAAGAGAAAATGAGGGGATCATTAGTTTTCAGAATCTTTTTATGCCACCTGTGCCTCTTTATGCGGACTTGAACAAAGCCAAATCTTTCTTCGGTAGGCGTGAGTCCTCCAATGATAACAGGAAATCGCGCATTGAAATTCGAGGAAAACTCGTAGGGGACCCGCTCAACGATAATACGAGCATAAGTGCCGGCTTTGAGTCCTTCGACCCGGACTCGCGACGTTTCGTCCATTTGATCGAATTCAGCCCGATTAATGTTGAGTTGTTTCTGAATCATTGCTTTTTGGGCATCATACCAATCATCCTCTCCAAATTCTTGCTCACTTTGCCCCTTCTCACGTCGCTCGTTGGCCTTATCATTTGCGAAGCCTTCGCGGTCTTCTTCCTCAAACCGAAGCTTGAGCTCTTCCTTTCTGCGCGCGTTCTTCTCCCGTTCCAACTCCATTGTCTGAGCTTCGTCGTCGGGTTTTGTTGATGCTTGAGTGTCCCCGAAAGATTCTCCAGTCTCCAAATCCACAAATGCCCCATCACCCTCATCATTTTCATCAAATCCTTCGAAATCGCCATCTGCTTCGCCTTTCTCTTTCTCTTCTAGAAGATTAGAAGATGCAAATCGTCGTCTAAGAGTCTCAAGATTGTCCTCATCTGTCCACTTTTCCTCGAGATCTTCATAGTTGAATATTGGAATTGCACGGTCTTCCAGGTTTTCCGGAGCATCATCACCTGGCGCTTTCTTAAAAAAAATTTCCTCTTCCTCCTCGTCCTCATCATTCTTCGGTCCCTCATCATCCCCTTTCCATTTACGTATGACATCGGCAGGCGATAAACTTTCGTTGTACATCATTCGGACAAGCTCGGTGGTTCGGAAGGGTTTTTTATGACTATGAAGATTTCTTGCATTTTCAGCAAGGTTTTTCTTCCATTTGAGACCTCCGTCCTCATCAGAAAACTCCGAATCATCTTCCTCGGGATCTTCGAGCTCTTGGTCCTCCACAGACGATATTGACCCTAAATCCGAGTCGCTGTCCGCAAAAGTCACGTCGTCTTCCGCTGTTCCATTGGCCACCTTCTCGTCGGCCGCGTTTCTAAAGGTGCGTCCAAGACGACCATCGGAGATTTCTGCGTCCTCAAAATGGCCATTGTCGTCTTCGTCATCTTGTTCGCTGTCGACATCTCCCACATCATCCTCATCGTCGCTGCCACTCTCAAACCCTTCATCCTCATCAACATCATCATTGCCTTCTCTTTCTACTATTCTCGCATGTCTCCGGGACCTCCTCCCTTTGTCCTCGTCCTCGTCCTCGTCTGCGATGGTATCCTTATCCACGATTTCGCCTCCAGTGAAGAGCCTTATCTTCGCATCAGCCTCACCAAGTAGCCGTCTCCCACCTTGTAGGCCGACTACTAGCTGTTCACCTAGGCCACGCTCTTCCTCGGCATCGTCGTCCTGATTAAAATTGGAAGTCTTGACATCAATATACACTGCATCTTTGTCGACTAATACTCCTCCGACATCAGACATAGGCGCGAAAAGTAGTTTCTGCTTTTCACCTAACCGTCGTCGTGCTGTCTTCCCCGTGGATTTTGCGATAGCCTGGTCCATATAAGGTGTTGGGCAAGGATCTGGCAGAGCTTCTGCCAATGAAACATTCAGGTCCCCTACTCCAGGTATATGAACTCGAGCCCCTTGCGCCGGAAAATTGGTGCCTCTTAGATATCCATAAAGAGCTATTGTTCTGTCGCATTTCGGGTTATCCTCGATTGCGGTTGGGGGTGTAATGTCGAGGAAACGGTCGGCTAAACAGTATGGATGTGAATTGCGCCATATTAATGGGCGAGGGTTCTTCATCACCGAGAGAAAGCGAGAGAGATTGAGGACCTCTCGGTCTGGATATCGTCCGTTCACCACTCCAGAGAGATAGAATAGTTTCGCGCCCTGATACAATTCGCTCCAGAATCTGTGTTTTAATCTCTTCTTCTGCATCTTCAATGCGTCTTGCCCCCTGAACAAATCAAGATGTGTAAGGATACCAAACACATTTCCAGGCATGCCGCTTGCGGACAGAATATTCAGAAACTCCATTGTTTCCATCTCAAAGCCATAGTTGCCGTCGATCATGAGCAGCACAATGTCCACAATCTTCGCAATGTCTATCATACTGGCTATTGAGTCTGCGGGGCATTCGATGAATGTCAATCGCCGCCGTCTCGAGGTTACAACTGTAAGAGGGCCTGTGGGTGAGGAGAGTGTCTGCTTGGTATATCGGCGGATCAGGGATTTAATGAGTGTAGTTTTTCCAACCTAGAACGCACGTCAGAGTAAGGTACAGGGGCTATGTGACAGATCTAGAACATACTCCTGGAGGTCCTACGACTGCCACGACGATTGGCGGCGCTTCCTCTGGCAGGCGGTCCACCAGAGGAACATGAAGTCGCTTTTCTTTGACCTGGCAGCATTTAGTATATAACTATCCCTAGAGGACATCTCTGACATACATCGTGTGAACGAGCAGCTTGTTTTTGCAGTCTACCGGGACGTGCAAAGGCAAAGGCTTTTGGATTCGGTCCTGTGCGAGAGTCAGTGGAGGCTTCTAGAATAAATTGACCTATGTTTACTTACCACCAGAATTGGGCTTCTTCTCTTTCGTTTTCCGATGCGGCCTATTTGGTTGGTCTGCCATTTTTGTCCTACTGTGTGCCTTCGCACTCCACCAAGCGGAATGTTCATGGAAATTTCTGGCGCCTGGAAATATCAAGGTAAGCTAGTCCAGTATAGAGCTAGTGTGGATCTAATCTTATCCCCCGCCAAAAGATCTCCGGCACCCGTTGAACCCAATCTCAATTTCCCCTTTCAGCAGTGACGCTGCAACAGCGAATGCCTTTTGATATTAGGGAAGATCAACAACAATTCTACTTCTATTACGTGCAATTCCATAGAGACTTACTACCCAAATACTATAAAATAGGCGCCCAATGTGTTACTACAGGGATGTCGCGCATAAGAAGCTTCGGCCTTATCGGCTGACGCCGCAGCCCACGTCATCGGGCAGACCTGACCCGCTTGACAGCGGCCTTGGTTGAGACTCTTTGGAGGGATTGGAAGGGCTTCATAGACATACAAAAGCCTCTCTCTTTTCATCAAGATCCATTTCTAACAAAATTCTAAACAAAAAAACCTTCAGTATTTTCTCACGAACCTTCTACCGCCGTTTTACTTCAGCTCCAATAGCCAGAATGTCTACCATCAACGTATGCCTTCCCACTCTTCTATACTCTTCTGGGCTTCGACCAGAGTTGACAGTAATCTTAGGTTACCCTCAAGTCAGGCGCGTCTCCTGAGGAGCTTGATAAGTACGTTCACACATATTCGGAACATACCAAAGAATGTGAGACTTATCCAAAGCAGTGCCAAGAAGACTGTCACCGATCAGGGTGGAAAGATCATCAACGAGTTCAAGTTGATCAAGGGATTCACGTAAGATTACTGTCCTATATATACAGATATCGAGCTTGGGCATTGCTAAAAAGAATCCAATTTAGTGCCCAGTTTCCCCCAGACAACGTGCATTCTTTAAAGACCAACGATCACATTACCGTCGAAGCGGACTCAGAAGTCAAGACACAATAGAGGCCCCTCGTTATCATGCAGCACTTTTCATTTCCAGCTGTGAATTATACTACGAATACTGTGAATGATGAGGCGTATGGCAGGGCAGGAGGTTCTGCGCAGACTCCATGGTGGCATAGTACAATTATAATGACACTTTTAACGACTGTCGCAATGCATTGAATCATCCCAAGACTTTAATATTGACTTATTTCACACTCAAATGATGTTTAGGCTTCTCGAGCTCGGACCTAACACCGCAGTGGACATGACTCAGGATAACAATTGCTGCTAGTTCGTACACAACAGAATTGGAAATTATGCAAACACTTTATTGTAGACCTTTATATCAGAAGCTTTGGAACCAACGGAATAGTACCCTTTGACCTAACGTTTCACAAGCCTGTTTTGAAGTACGACATTAGCTCTATTCGAGATTTATGACCTCACATCAACGCTCATAACTGCCTCCTCTCAAGTCAAGCGTGATCTCGGCACCACAAATCAGCAAAGATCTGGGATACAGCCAACAGTAAAACCACTGAAAAGTCACCCCTCGGTTACCTAGATATTATGTGAAAACAAAGAGCATTATGCCTCACGTGACCATTCTCTCACCGCAAAGTTTGACGCGACTGTTGATTCTAAACCCTCAATTGAATTCCTCACGAAAGATGCAAAGGTGACCATGACACAAGTCCAAAGACCTCTGGTCATACAGTCACAATTAACCAGAATCTATTGCCCCCTCCAGACCCGCACGAGACATGCATTCTCGCGTCACGGCCTCCATAAACTTCTCCATACCAAAACCGTCACCGAAGCCGATATAGCACGTCTAGCCTCTCGGCCACTCCATCCGCTCACTCTCGCTGATCTTGTCAGGTAAGGTTGAGAACTTGATTCCGTCCTTGAGCTATAGTAACTGATAATTCTTTCTGTAGACATGGCCGTCCACCTCTCTCCGCGCCCGCCCTCTATAGCTCCGCAAACTTCACACTCTCCATTCTCCCGACCAGACTTGCCCACCGCATCCAATCACTCCGCAACCTCCCATTCATAGTCGTCGCAAACCCTCACATCAACAGGATACACAACAATTATATACACTCCCTCTCGACCCTACTGCCATGGGCCGAAAAAGAGATCGCCACGCTGGAAGACGAGGTCAAGTTCACGGAAGTGATTGCCGACCTTGTCCAGACACACTCAAATACAATTTCTATCCTCGCAAGAGGGTTTTTGGAAGCTAGGAAGTACATAAGCCCGAAAGAGGTTACCCGATTTTTGGACGAGCATCTTAGAGCTCGAATTGGCACCCGTTTGGTCGCCGAACAGCATATTACTTTGCATTTGTCTTCACAACCACACCGCGAGCTTTTATCATCCTCTACTTCCGCCCACGAAGATTCGGCACAACCTGCCTCTAGCTACATCGGCGTCATCGATACGAAACTACGTCCCGCGAGTGTCATAACTCATTGTGAATCCATAGTCTCCGAGATATGCGAGCTTAAATATGGCGTACGTCCCCACGTTGTGATAAATGGAGAACCAGATTATACATTCGCACATGTGCCCGTCCATCTTGAATACATAATCACCGAGCTGTTGAAAAACGCATTCCGGGCGACCATAGAAAGCGGAAAAGAGCGCGAGCCCATCGAGGTCACAATTGCGCCCTTGCCCGAAGACGATGTCTGCGAACAGAATGAGAACAACTCCACGAAATTCATTTCAAATACGGACCAAGGCAACATCGACGTCGCCTCGAAAACCTTTACCGGACAGGACGTTTCCGATACCCCGTCCGCCGCTGCATCCGAAATGATTCGCCCGCTTGCGGATTCCACCCCCGGCGTCACAATCCGCATCCGCGATCGCGGTGGCGGCATATCTCCCGAAAACTACGCCCATATCTGGGACTACAGTTTCACGACTTTCAATGATGATCAAGTCTCCATGACGCTTGCCGGCGGCCCGGCGTCCAAGTCCAGCAGTGGCATGGATGCGCTGAACGCGATTTCCGGCCCTGGAGGCGAGGGCATGAATAGTCTAGCTGGTCTCGGCTATGGATTGCCCTTGGGGAGAGCGTATGCAGAGTACTTTGGTGGAGGCATTGCGGTGCAGAGCATGTGGGGCTGGGGCACAGATGTCTATCTGAGTTTGAGAGGTGTGGGGGAAATTGACTGAAAGGTAAAGAATACTTTTTACTTGAAAACACTGAAAACCTGATCTCACAGGGAGCCGTTGCTGAGCTGGAGAATGAAAATGAGGAGGCGATGAGGGGCTCCAATTCCGACCCCTACGGTTGAAGGTATGGGGAGATGCTGCACCTAGTCCCGACATTGAGTGGATGCTGTCAAGACAGGGTGTAATTGGGGAGTGCTCGAGAACATAGAGAAAAAGAGGGACAACCCCCCTAGTACGCAGAAGGGTACCCCGTTCAGGGCACCCAGACTCAGCTGCGTGTTGGGTACAGAACATTTGTTCTAAGATAAAAGTTGTTGATTATACACATCTCTGTATCTGGTAAAGTGCACGTCAAAAGATCTCGACACATGTTTCAGTTGTAAATTAATAGTTGAGTGGAATATTTACCTCAAATCCAGAAGTTTTGATGTGTTGGCGATGGTGGGCAGTGGTTTTGTGACGAGTAAGCCCATGACTTATAAGGATCCGCTTTCACGGTTCCTAAGACGGACGGAAGAGAGCTGGCTCGTCTTATTAGCCCTTCTCACCCCTGGTCCCTGGAACTCCACGGGCTCTGGTAGTTTGTGATTTGGTCGAGATACACCTACTTATCGTTGATCTCGGAGTCCAAATCACGGAAAAGGAACTGAATCTTGCGTTGAGGGAGGACTACGGCCTATATACTAAAAAGAGAGTTGTTGGATTCTCTGGTAGAGGTGGCTTATAATGAGATACGTGGTCCAACGAGAGCTGCAGCGCTCTAGCCAACAGATCGGCTTAATTGTTTTTCTTGTCCCCTTGTCTGCATATTGCATAAACCACTCAGTAAATCGCGAAGTACCAGCGCAGGCCATGGAGCCTATTCGAGTGTAAGTGTCCGAGGTAGTATCAATACATCGGAGGACGAGATGATATACAAGACGAAGATACATACTAGCGTTTATAGATGCAACTTTCAGACAATAAAAAGTTCCACCATACTCCCGGAAGCTGTTTCCCTTCTCCTCCAAGCAAATGTCAGCATAGAAGCGCTCCTTGTAGCTGTCGGCCAGACGGGTGGAGTCGGGAAAGAGAGGGGGGAACCACCAGGCAGGCTTATCGTTGATTTAGGACTCCTGTCATTCGTATGTCATAAGCACTATATTGCTTGTTAATCCGATAATCCGATTCATGCTGAACGTAACAGCCCATATTCGTCAATACTACCGAGGGTGATTTCAAATTCAGAATCTCAATGACTTCTTGGACTCAAGCCAACCCGATGAATATGAGAACTCCCTTGACAGATGTCCAGGACCAGGAGGTGCACGCGAGCCCGTTGATCTCGCTGACTGTTCAGAGCACTGCCACAGAATATCTCTAGTAAGGGTTCTCTCCAAAAGCCCTATCAGATATTCCTTCAGGTCTTTAGCCTGGGTGCAGGACACCTTAGCTATTCTAGATATTGCAGTATAGGGGCAATAGATAGAGCAATGGTTATATTTGGGTGCTCGAGAGACGAATCGCTACCGCCTGTGCCCGGTAGCGCTTCGTTATTATATAATTACGCCTATCCACGTCACACTTCCTTACAGTTTGTCTTTCTGGAAAGACAACTCCTTCGTAGTGTATTTCGTGACAATTGTGTGCTAAGTTGGTTTAAGCTTGCTGTTGGTGCCTAACTACTGACGGCCGTGGAAATACTTTGCCGGATTGCTCCAGGAGTGGGTTATATCAATTTTCGAAGAGGGGGTACGCTCGCATAGCGTTTCTTCTATGAACTTCCATGTCGGCTCATTTAAAGTGCAGTGTATTATCTTGTCCTTGGCAATATAAGGCGCTCCGAGTAAAACCATCCTCGGTTCAGAAGTATGAAAATTCCCTTGGAGGCATCAGATTCATCCTTAAAACCTAAGGCTTGAGCAATGGTCCAAATACCTCTGGGGTGCGGCGGAGCCGGCGAAAACAGACCGGACAATCTGACCCAGATCCATGGGAGATCTGGGCTACATACGGTACCGATATTGAAGACAAGACGTGAGCCTTAGTGGTTGCAATAGTTAGAATTGCGGTTTTATATATCTCGACTATGCTTCCAGCTCTATTGTGCTCATTTTTTGCGGCATTCTGAATGATATATATGGAGTTGATCTGGATATATTCTAGACTGATCAATGACACCCTGGAAAGTTTTGGATAATGATAACCGAGTAATATCAGTCTAGTTTGAAACGAGAGAGCCGGTATTTATTATACAAGGTAATCGAAACAATTCCCAACAAATCCCCAGCGGCGACTAAGATACATAAGATATTTAATACTTTTAATACTTTTAATTCTGCAATTTTTTAGTGGGGTTATCTCATGCACGAAGTAGAACCGTGCACAAGCTGATACTTCTACCGATTCGAAATGCAGCTGTGCGCGTGTTTGCGAACGTCTTAAAGCTCTGACACTGCCTTTGAGGTATTCCGTTAATGGTAGGTTGTATCATCATATTTTTAAACACTTAATAATATATAATCAAGTAAACAAATTACTGTCATCAAGCAAGGTTTCGTGGTGTAGTTGGTTATCACGTCAGTCTAACATGGAAACATGGTCACTGAAGGTCCCCGGTTGGTTTTCCTAAAACCTCCTTTCTAGGAGTTAATATTTTTTCTTTTTTGCCCAGATTTCTCTTCCAAGAACTACTCACTACGTGCGAAGGAATTTACTACGACACACTCACGCAAATCGGCTACGCATCAGAGGCAAACATTCTCTCACCACCAATCGGTTCAAAACTCACAAAAAGCGCTTCCGCCAACACTTCCACCCCTAACAAGCACTACAAATTACTAGCACTTTTGGTAATACCAGTAACAAGCGTCAAAAACTTCAACTCCGGCTTCTTTGCAAAGAACCCTTCCGCACCTGCAGCCTTGCCAAACTCAACAAAATGTGGCGTCGACATATGCGTGTCCAACGTAGCCTTATCAACATACCTAACACACGAACCCGGCTCATCAGCAAGCGTGGTCACGCCTCATACCCTTCCCGGAACCGAGTCCCAGGTCTTGGAGGGAGATTTTACTTTTCAATGAAGATGATCTCGCCAGTCTTTTCTTCGTGGAAGATGTCATATTGCAGAACGCCGGATTCGTTTTGCACTTTGGTTACCATGTCTTTTAACATGTCGATGATCTTGAGAAGCCGGTTAACAATGCGCCAGTGGTATGATACATGCCTGGAGAGGAGCAGAGAGACTTGCCTTTTCCGTTTTCCCTTCGGCTGGGGTTAGGATTGCCACGACGTTTACTTGCTCAGACATGGTTTGTGACGGGAGGAGGATTAAATAGTTTTGTGTACGCAAAAGGTCCAAAAGGGTTGAATATATGGATATGGTAGACGAGTGGTACTGCTCAGGGCTGGCAGTCCAAAAATCCGAAGACTTTCTCTTTTTGACGCATAGGCGGGACTATTTATGTACGGAACAAACCCCCAGTACCCGCCAACTAAACCCATTCTCCACATCCAGCCACGCCCCGAAACTCAAAGACTGGACTCTGGTGGCCATCGGTAGGCAGATTCGGTATTATTATTATTTTTTTTCTGACACAACTGTGCTGAATCATTTGGCTTGTATTTCCCCTCCCTGACCTCAGTTTACCTCGGCACGCAGACCACAGGTCTCGAGAATAAAGGCACCGAGAGAAGTAGCTGCAGCTAAATACTTTCCAATTCCGTACGCGCCGAAGAGCTCTAGGGGTCTCATTGCCCGAGCAGGACATGTTGTTACATTAAGTATCTGGGCCGGAGATGCTCTTGAGTCGGGCCGGTCAAAGGCCTTCGGGCACTAGACTACGACCGAAAAGAGCATTGATCAAGGTGATTCAGTCTCTCGACTAGGCTGTTTTGTATTCTGGAGCTTGAGTGTATCTATAGTCATTTCAGGCAGGAAGAATAGTCCAATCCACAGTAATTCATCATGGCCATGGGACGCCCGCTCTTGGAGGACGTTGGTAGGAAGCATTACATATTTACAACGAATATACTCGAAACCTGGAGGCCTCGGTATTTCTACTAAGAAACTAAATCTATCGATGCTCCTTTCCAAGCCTATTCTTACGTATATGTATTTGGTCTCGAGCTACTCTTAATCTAGCAAAATTTAAATAACTTTTATAAATAATAAGCATTATTTAATAAAAATTTAATATATTTTATATTATATATATTACTCATTAAATATTAAATTTTAAGAAATATTATTAACAGGCCAAAAAGTTATCTAGGAGTAAAGGTTACGCTTTTTTAACCTAGCAAATCTCTGCGTTTTACTCTAAAATTTTGGTGCATTTTTGCAACAGATTCGTGCGTCTGGAAACTAATGTCCTTGCGCTGTACTGTGAGAGATGCCTCCACCTTCCTCCCGAGCCACCTCCTACCAATACCACTTTTCTTCACTCAGTTAGTATAGTGATAGTAGCGGTACGGAGATAAAAATCATTTTACAGCACCTTTGTTCAGCTCGTTGCTAATGTATAGGTGGCTTTTGGCGTCACAAACTCTGGCCTGAAAATTTACACATCAACATTCATTCCAAAAGGATATGAATCATCTTCAGATCGCAATTTGGCAGCATCTCCTCTCGCCCTACCTATCGGCTGTATTAATGTTCTGTAACATCGAGTGTCAAGGATTCGACCACAGCCCGACCTGCCCGGGTAAGCCGGGCGGAATCCTCAACCCACAGCAAACTTCACAGCGCTCAGCCTGTTCACCTCGCCAACCTGACTTTATCTTTGGACGTTGAGATGGGAGCCACAGCAGATATTTCCTGATTTGTATGAACGCCCGGAAGTATTCCATCTTGAAATTTCTAAACTACAAAAATCACTTGGCAAGATTACGATAGCCATGTACAGGGCCTGCGACGTTATTGGAAATTCAGAGTGGTTGGCCTGATAAGTAGGCATTGTCTGTCCGCAATGCAACAGGGCTGAGTAGAAAAACCACCCTCCGAATCAAAACACTATACTTAGACCCTCAATGTGCTGTTTCTAGCCACAGCGGGCGAGGAACAAGATCCTTCTGAGCATGTAGCAAAGATGAACTCAGCCGCGCACTCTGTTGTCCTTTACTTTCAGTCATTTCCACATTTCTGCTGTTCTCAGGACAGTCCTCGCAGCTCATATACTCCTTGCTTACAGACTTTGTCGATGCGCAGACGATAACATCACACACTAGCGAAACAATGGGTTATGCCCACTTCTTCCTCGCTCTAAGCTGCATCCCTAGATTCTGCCTCGGCCAATACCAATTCTATACCCCCAATAACAACACCGACTTCTCTCAAACATGGCAAATCAGCGACACAATACCCATCGCCTGGCAAAGCGGCTGGCACGGCGTCGGCGACGCCCTCACGAATCCAGACCTGTGGATAAGTTGGTTCGACGAGGACACGTTCTCGCAACTGCTCCAAGAAAGCGTTAGCCTCGCGACCGGCGGCTCGTTGAACTGGAAAGTCAATATAAGTAATAGCATTGTGCTCAAGAGCCCGAGATTCGTCTTCCGCTTCATGCCGCACTCGGATCCGCCGATCTACACAAGCACCCAGAATGAAGCGCCCAGTCGCGGGTTTTATATCGAGCCGGCGACGAATAGCCAATCGACTTTGGTCTCATCCGCTTCAACTGATTCCTCAACCTCATTGTCATCGTCATCTCCTACCGCTTCACCCTCCTCCACCACGTCAGCAGTCGCTTCGAATCCCGGCCTCTCAGCCGGTGCGATTGCGGGTATAGTTATCGGCGCCGTCGCACTGGTAGCTCTCGCTGCTCTAGGGATGGGGTTTCTCCTCCGCTACCGAAACCGCACCAACCGATCGATGATCGCAGAAGAGGTTGCCAAGCACGAACGATACGAAGTTTCAGGGATGCCGCAGCAGGAGTCATTGATGCAGTATAAGCACGCAGCTGACATTCCTGAGTTTGATGGGACACAGGTTCCTATCGAGATGGACGCAATGGGGAGTTATGGATTCGGTGGACCCCGTGCTAATTAGTTTAATTAGCGGTTTCAGTGTTGGTTTTAATAGATTTATAGACGCTTGAGCAATATTTTGAGTAAGAATCGGGATGGGGAGTTTTATTTTTTTTTTTTTTGGGAAACTCCCCTTTT
>KV745178.1:0-13975 GCA_001692735.1 Lepidopterella palustris CBS 459.81 | reverse complement strand
GGTGGGGAATACCCGAAGGGAAATGTGGTGGAATATCGACTGTATGAAATATGGACCCTTCTTGACTTACTGAATTACAACGAGGTTTTATTGACTGGTTAGTGCCTGGTGGACTGCATACTATCATCGAATCTCCAATTTAAACGTGACCAGTACTCCGAATACGATATGATCGACTTCCTCACATCCATGCTTAGGATGGACTAATCACTCACACAACTGCCAACGGTGGTGCTCCGTCCATAATAATGCGCTGCAGTCCACATGTCGTTCGTGGCGTCTCTATATACAGGTGAAGTAGGACTCATCGCTGCTGCTGCAGTCATGGCCCGAGCCGCAGGACATGGTATGGACAACGGCTGTCTGTAGTGTGAGGCTTCAGATGGAGAGGTTGGTTAGTGTGGCAGTGAAGAAGAGGACGGAGAGAGGTTTAGGTTAGTCGGTGTGAGCTTGTAGTGGGAAGTGGTGGTGGATGGGATTCGGTGGTGTTTTTAGTATTTTTGATGGCAGGAGACTGTGGGGATGGTTGAAGCGGCCTGGGCCATGGAGAGATGCGGAGGCGCGTGGAATGATTTCACTAATGAGTGGATACTGGAGTGGGGAATGCGAAGTGACTGCGGCTTATGGCGTTGCTTGGAACGAGTTGGTTGTGATTGCGGCATGGTCTGCTGATGAACGAGGGACATCACGGGTGGGGCAATGATAATAAGGCTGATTGGGAACTCAGCTTGATTGATAGATAGGTATCTACGTCTTATGAAAGGGTTTTTCAGTTCCTAGAGCTATGGTTGACTCTTAAGCAAATTCGCGGTGGTGTGTTCAAGTGAGTCCGAGACTTCATCCCCAATGCTGGTCACCATTAGTTCTCTCCATGAGTATCCAATGTTCCTTTACAACCATTATGTGGTCTATGGGAACCCTTCTGCCTCCTTGAGTCTAAGGATCTCATTCCACCAAGGTATGAATACTGTTTTGGATAGAGAATTTGAAAAGCTGCTGTTGAAGTTGATGGTCTTGATTCCGGCTGAGCGCAGTTGTTTGAATGGCCAAATCGCAATGAACTCCGTCGGGTTTACAAGAGGGTCTTGAGCGCATATAACAATGGTGAGATATTTGAGACGCTTGAATCTTGCCAAATGCGGAGCAATCCGTCGAGATTCCTTTGCTGATGACCCAGAATATTTCTTACTACACCAAGCAAGTGTCAGATTCTCGATGCTTTCCAGGCCCATGTTTCCGATATTGGTAGTAAAGTTGTTGAGCAAATCGATCCCACCGATTGTGAATCGTTTGGTCGCAAAGATCAATGGCGCGATCTCGAGGCGGGCTTGACGGCTCGCGGCAAGCATGGAGAATCCCCTCGGTTGGCCGAGGAAAAAAGCACTTTCGTTGCATAACTTGGGGAGGTTTTTACGCAGTGTGTCACGACTTGTCCAAATGTGCTTCATCCCAGGTACTCGCATATTTCCGCGATAGCATATGGCAATAACTTCTTTGTAGATCCGAATCCGAAGTTCTGCAGGGAGTTCGAAGAATGGGAATATATTTGGCCAGTGTCTCCGATGTTCAATCGTGATTTGGAGCGCCTGGTTGTTGCTAGCTTTCTCAATCTGAGAGACTCGCGATTAGCTGACCAAATAGTTTTAAATTTGCTAAGAGACAATCTACCCCTGGTGCAATGAAGCGGGTTTCTCTAGTAACATGCACCGTCTTTGTGAACAAGGCCATCTTTTGCGGCAACATTTGGACTTCGAGTTCGACGTCGTAACCTTCTGAGGTAATATGCACTCTCTTGTTGAGAGGCACTTGGATCTGTGACAAGGTGAGAAATGATAGACTCCCACACGATTCGCCGATTTGAACACACCTTGACGACCGGAACCGCAGCGTCCTGTCGTTTTTGCATTGTGTGCAAGCCGCCCTCTTCGCTGCCTTTTGACGAACTCTCCATCTGTTTTTCAGTCAGTTTCATGATAGTAAGCTTACTAGATGTGTTGTGCTACTTACTGCGTTATATAATTCAGATAATATCGCTGGGGCTGATGCGAGGATCTTCCGAGGAAATAGACGAACGGTGAGTAGAAAGAGGAGAGGAAGAAGATAGCTCTTAAAGACGACCAAAGTGTGCGACTGTGGGTTTCATTCACTCTAGGCCTTCCGTTTCACTGCTTCCTCGTGATTCAAATGGACTGGCGCCTGCGCACTGATTCAATATTCATTCATTTCAGCGTCAAGACGACATCTGTGAATAGAGGCATATTCCTTGATATAATGCAGAGAAGTCTTGCAAGATGACTGTGACTTCATGGGCAAGCGGCGTTAGTGAGTGGACCTGGCTCCGTAATAGACGCAGAACTTCAATTGTGAAAGAAGCATAAATCGTAAACTTTGTAACTAAGTTACTCAGCTTCAGCTATACTTGATCTCAACTATGGGTCGGAACGGTATCAATTATATGCAGGCACTGTATTTAGCTACACAAGAGCTGTAGTCTTGCTATGCCGGATCCCAAGTGAGAATATCCCTAAACACGGTACTAGCAGAAGTTACCATATTCCAGTGATGGAATTGGACTGGACTGGGGCACGAAGCAATCTGGGCGGAGACCTCCACCTTAGATTACCGTTCCGAATAGAAGATATTCATGCTGGAGCCTAAATTAGAGGGAGAAAATTAGGGTATTGGGGCTTGGCCTGCCCTCATGTGGGTCCTTGCTTCGGACCTTTGAAGGACCCGAATCCAGCCCAGCCCAGTTCAATTTCACTCACCACAGCCGTCGTGTTTACTCTCTCTCAACATAACACCCATTCCTTGAGCCACTGCTCGACATGCGAATTGATAGGCGAAGTCGGAGTATCTCTGAGTTCGAACACCCACTTATCGCGAATCGAAGGAAGACGAGAGAAGCTATTCACCGCACGGGAAAGACCAGCTAGAGAAGACCCACGAGCATGCGGCTGGATATACATGCGCATGCGCTTCCGCCTCGTGTATGACCTGAGGAGTAATAGCACACTCCGCTAATGAAAAGTAGTCCTGATGTTGAAATATAATCGACTGTACCACAGAATAGTCAAGCGTTCTAAATTAACGCGGCCTATGTCCCAACGGCTAATAGCATCTTTAGAAGGTGCTCGGCCGACTTTGAATAAAGCGTAGCGATGCGATAGACTAGCGACAATGTCTCTAGGTGCATTTGGCCGTTGAAAGTGAGAAAAGAAATGAACCTGCTGAGCGGGAAGTGGTAGCTGCTCGGCTGCGCATGGCGAGCGTGAGATCGATTCGGGGATCAGCAAAGTACTAACATTTTGTTTGTGGGGAAGAATGAAGTTGATAGATTTGTTTGCGACGCTCCGCGGGCAGTTTGACGAATAGGAAATATCCAGCACAGCCTTGAGATTCCTGGCTTGTTTCACAGGTTTATTGGAATGCTGTTCCCTCAGTCTAGAAATGTGTCTTCAGCTAAGGCGATGAATTGAACACAGCGGAGGTTCTTTTGCCTTTGCGGCAGACAAGGTTCTTGCGGCTTCTCAATGGTTGAAGCATAGCGCTAGATCTACGCCACAACGATGCTCGACATCTACCGTAACGTGAAGGGCCCGAGGGATGATTTTTATTTTGGAATTGGAAAGGAGCAGAGCCTATGGCTGTGTTTTTATGCTATATCGCAGCGATAGCAAGCTTTCATGTTGCCATAAAATCCCACCTCAGCAAGAACTTAACCAAGCGTGCCAGTACAAACTCGTACCTTTCGAGAATCGTCGTCTTCCATCTTTCGCTTGCGTTTGTCTGAGATATATCAAAGTAGAAACGTTGCACGTCCACCACCGGTTCCCCTGTGGCGTCCGTTCTGGGTCCATGGGATCCTCTGATATCTTGTATAACTTCTTGAGCGCTCCAATGCTCGTCTGACTCCGTCTAGGATAATGGAAGTCCGAGCTACTGAGTCTGCAGCTAATCGAGTTGTGATTTTGGAGATGTGGGGGATGTCTTGCTGGCAGCAGTGGGGTTGTGAAAAGTTGAAGCCTTCCTATTGAAGGACTTGCACAACAAATGTCACGTGGATTAGCTGTCTGACTTCGAAAGGAAGAAAAAGTGTCTATTCACTGATGCAAAGCCGATGACATCATTCGCTCGTGCGATTATACTCCTAGGTTTGTCATTCACAAAGTTTGCTGAGAATCATCATACCTTATTTATACAACAGCCTTTCCACTTCCTCCGCAATGGCCAAACAACTCGTCAAGCCGGGACTCTCAATACCAAGCAAATTGATAAACCCTTCAAAGCCCTCTTCCTCCTTGATATAAAAATCTTGAAATCCCTTTCCACTAGTCACTGCGCCCATCTTTCCGAGCTTGGGCCTGATGCCTGCATAGTCCAAGCCGATAGCACTGCGGTCAATACTAGGGAGATATGTCTGGATATCATCGATTGCGGCAGAAAGATTGCGATCATTCACTCGAAGGTCGGAGGGATCGTCGACCCATTCCACGTCCGGCCCGAAACGGACTCGCCCTGCCATATCCAAAGTGAGGTGGGTGCCAAGACCGCCGTGGCCGGGAACCGGCGCGGGGTAGACCAGTGTTGAAGGTTTGGGCCGAGACAGAGAGTATGAGAAGTAAGAGCCTTTAGCATAGTATGGCTTGAGGTGTCGATCCGCTGGGAGAATCATGTTGGAGATTGGAATTGCAGCAAGCCCGGCTGAGTTGATTAAGGTATCAGCAGTGATGGAAGACTCTTCGCCGTTCGTGGTCGTTGTAATCCTCCATCCTCTGGCACTATTCTGGGGAGCCTCGACCGCGGTCACGGAAGATTGAAAAGCGCAAATGCCGCCGAGGTGTTCAAAATCACCTTCCAGGAATTGCATTAGAGAATGGCTGTCTACGATGCCAGTTGTAGGACTCTCTAAGATACCAGCTTCCGCCCGGACGTCTGGCTCACGCCGCTTGGCTTCTTCTGGAGAAATGAAATGTGTCGGGACGCCGATGGTAGAGGCAAAGGAGTGAACATTTTCAAGGGCTTCCATCTGGGAGGCATCTTGAGCCACAATCCATTTACCGCAGTTCTTAAACGGAATATGGTTCTTGCGGCAAAGATCATACATCATCTCTTTTCCACGTAGACATAATCGTGTCTTGAGCGATGTCTCACCATAGTAAAGGCCGGCGTGTATTACCTGGAGTTCATGGTAAGCCATCTGATAGTTGTTGATTATCTAGTTCTTCAAATGAAAAGGCCGGATATACACCTCTGAATTGCGGCTGCTGGTCTCGGTTCCCACGGTTCCATGACGTTCAATCAGTACTGTCGAAGTGCCCTCTCTTTCCTGCAACTTCCTCGCAATTGCCAATCCTACAACGCCTCCTCCGATTACTGCATGAGTGAAGTCCGTATAGTGGTTTGCGCTCGTTGAAAAGGACCGTTCAAATTGAGCCAAAGGCTCACGAACCATACGCGCAAACATGGTGAATTTTAAATAAGGAGATGGAAATACGGCATAACAGAATTGCTAGGAGTAGTCAGACGTAAAATGTGATTTCAGGATTGAAGGATGAAGGAATTGGGAGCAAGTGTTTGTGATAGATGAAAGATGCTCGATTCTTTTAGTTCATGACGCTTGGCGCGAAGAGTTGTCGCTAAAGCCCATATTACCCTAAAATCAGTGGATATTAGACAGTATAAGCTTTTATTCCCGGGGATGGGGCAATCGCAAGCCCCGTTATTAATGGGTACACCCCCATTTTGGGCTTAGCTCGTTCTCCAAAGAGCAAGCAAAACTCTACCGACGATTGTAACAATCCGCTCTCCCGCGTTGCAATACAGACCAGCATTACAACCAAGTCGCTATTTTCTGTTGTTTCCAGCATCGCATACTTTATTCCTATATGGACTTAGGGCCTTGGCACAGCTCCAGCCTTTGCAGAGGCTTGGTGCAGGTGCGCAGAGACTGTGTGGGCTTGTAGTGCAAATTGACGAGGACACGTGATTTCGGCCCGACTGTTCGCCCGAGGACCCACGCCCTGCATTGCGAGGAGTCTTTCCACACGCCAAAATCGCACCTAAATCAACGTTTTCTGCTATTTCCAGTGTTTCATATTGATTTGATCTGTACGTTCAGGCTCTTGGCGCATTGACAGTGTTTGCAAGCGGGTGCGCAGGCGCCCTGGTGTTAATGTTTGAGGCAAACGCTAATTTTAAAATGGGTGTGTGACGGTCAATCACGGGGTGTGCGATTACCACGCCTCTTTATTCTCTAGTAGTACTGGAGTATCATGGCCCGATATTGAATGGATTATGAAGCATAGATATAATTTTAAATGCTTGTTTTCAGAGTTTAATATATTTCTTTCAAGCACAAAGTTGTATTCTTTTGCCAACAAAGAACACCACCTGATGATCTTGAATTAGCAATTTGGGAGCACGCTGAAGCCTTCCAGCGTTACTCGGGAGATTAACAAATGGCACACTCTTAGTTCGAGTTGATTGGCTTCGCACAGCTACTGTAAAACTGTAATCTAAAGTGAAAGTTGCCCTCGAATAGTTGAAGCGATTTTATAATTAATTGAAATAGGTACCCTTAAATCTGGTCGTCACAAGACAGCCTCTTGAACCCAATCAGACTTTCAAACTTAATTGGTAAATCAAACTTCGCGTTCACCTACGTAAGCCCGGTGAAGCATTCAGCTCCATCCCAAAAAGTACTAAATATTCTTGGCGAAAGAATTCAGCTGATTGAAAGCGGGATGACGTCGCTTGTCCTGCAAGGCTCCGCAATCCAAACCAACAACTCAACAAGCTGCTCACCTGCCCAAGATGTTCCATAACGCTACAAACCCTTGTAAACTCTCCAGAATCACTCTATTCAATCCATACCAATGGTTAGTATCTACGATTCCGAAAGCTCTCGTGTATTTACTAATAGTTGTGATCACACCAGGCAAACCTCCTCCGCCAAATCGTTGCAGGCCCTCGCGCGAGGCACCCCGAGGCTGGACTCGATCTATGCTACGTGACAGACAGAAGTACCTCTCCTTGGTTTCCACACCTTCATCCCACTTCCGCTCGACTAACTCACCGCGCCGATAGTAATTGCGACATCTGGCCCCTCGGGCACCTATCCCCAGCGCGCCTACCGCAATCCTCTAGACTCTCTCATCAAGTTTCTAGATTACAAGCACAGAGACAACTGGGCAATATGGGAATTCCGTGCCGAAGGCACAGGATACCCAGACTCGGAAGTCTACAACCGCGTCTACCATTACCCCTTCCCGGATCACCATCCGCCACCCTTTGCGCTAATACCGCACATCATGGCGAGCATGCGAAATTGGCTGCATGAGAACGAGAAGCGGGTGGTTGTGGTGCACTGCAAAGCCGGGAAAGGCCGGAGCGGCACGGCCAGCTGCTCGTACCTGATTAGCGAGGAAGGCTGGAAGGTTGAGGATGCGCTGCAGCGGTTCACGGAACGGAGGATGCGGCCTGGATTCGGGGCTGGGGTGACAATACCAAGCCAGCTGAGGTGGATAGGCTATGTGGATCGGTGGGCAAAGCACGGGAAGATTTATGTTGAGCGGCAGGTTGAGGTGCTGGAGGTGCATGTTTGGGGATTGCGTGATGGGGTTAAGATTGCTGTGGAGGGGTTTGTGAATGATGGGAAGACTATTAAGACGTTTCATACCTTTACAAGGGGGGAAAGGGAGGTGGTGAGGGGGGGTATTGCGAATAGTGGGTTGGCCGATGTGGTTGCTGAGGTCTTGGGACGGAATAGTAGGAGCAAGGCACAGAAATCATCGTCACTTCTTGCTGGAGGCAGCAGTAAGAACCCCAAAACGCTCAAATCCTCATCTAAATATCCGGTCGATGGTACGGCTTCATTGAGTGGGTCCGATTCGACAGCGGAGGGTAAAGAAAGCTCAGATGACACTGAGAAGAACGGAGGCGACGTTGTTTTCCGGCCTTCCAAACGTATTATACTTCCTACGAACGACATGAACATCGACTTTGAGCGTCGGAACAAGGCTACTTATGGCTTAACTATGGTCACCTCAGTCGCACATGTTTGGTCCAACGCTTTCTTTGAAGGCAATGGCCCGGAGAACAGTGGCTCAGCAACTAATTCTGGAGTGTTCGAGATGGACTGGGACAAAATGGATGGCATCAAAGGCAGCAGCAGAAAAGGCACGCGAGCATTCGACAAATTTGCAGTCGTATGGAAAGCGCTAGAAGATGAAAACGGCCAACAACCAATCGTCATACATGAGCCTAAAGAATGGGAGGAGATCAAGCAGACGGCCCCCGCAGACTGGAGAGGCAATCGCGACGTTGTTCCCGGCGAGGACAAGGATCTAGGACTGCGAACTGCAAGCCCGGCACCCTCAAGCGCAGACCTCAGTAAAGCCAATAGCATCGAGAGCGAAACAGGCGTGTTGACCGCACCGGATCCGCATGAGCACTACACGGAAGGTGTACGATCGCATGGCCCGCATGGCGAAGATACGGTTGACTTTGATGCGTCGGCCAGCGAGGAGGGAGAACGGCCGTCGGAAAGGTCTAACGGGTGTCTGCCTCTTTCAAAGGACGTCCCGCAGCCAACGCATGCGGGCGGTACAGCGCATGCGCAAGGAGACGACGACGCAGGTTTGGCTCGAGCACAGTCGCCGGAGTCGCTTGAGGGTGCGAAGTCGGGGATAGTCAGTGGGATACAATATGTATCGACGGGCGATCTCCCAGATGGGAAACCCGCGGAGGAAATGAATACGGCGAGCGGGCATTCGTTGGGTCATCTGAAGCGGGCGAAGAAGACTAACTTGAGTTCGTAAGTGATGGGGGTGAGGTGGAGTGCATGGTGCTGGTTGAGTGGGATGTTGGTGTTGGTGTTTTTATTTTTTGGGGTGGAAAACCAAGTACAGCGTGTCGAGATTTCGAATGGCTGCAGATGCAGTGTGCATGGGCGGCGTTCAACGGCGTTGAAGCAAATGTGAAAGTGAGCTTCGGCACAGGGCACTGAATTCTCTTTTCTAGGTTGTTGGTCGAGGAAGGGTTTGGAGGACCCGACCACTTTTTTGATATTAGATATGTGGCAGCCTTACGGTGAGGCTGGAATTGATGTTTGTGACTGAAATAGCCAATGAGTCTTGAGCATGTGTAAGAGATGGGTTGATTCAACCTTTCGGCGGGGGTTGAAACAGGGCGAACAATCACAAGCCACAATTTCGTATCCAACTCTAGCCAATGCAGAAAGCGGTGTGTGGATTCTGTGGCTGAGCATACCGGGGTGCTCGTGGCAAGCTGAGGAGGCTCGCATTATTCTAAATGGCGGTTGGCTGGTGTTTCGTTCAGGCATCTATCTCCCCACAAAGCCGGTGAGCAAAATTCCGTGCTGCCTGGAAGCTTACTGCGTTTGCATTCTGTAGTCTAGTGAATACTAGGTATAAAGTAAAGGGCGGTCTCCCAGCACCCGCATCTTGATACAATTTCTGGTTTCTAGAATAGTCCTTTGATGGCTTTCACAGGCGGTTTCTTTCTCCGATTGTTACACCCACTCACCACCCACTTTTGGAGCCACTAAACGCACACAGCACGACGCCATTCGCCTGAAATATTCTTACCGTTTCGAATGACTCTAGCTACCTGGACAGTGACAGCTCTCCGATGAACAATCCGGCACCACCACAATCTTCGAAGCCATCGACATCATCATCCTCCACCAACAACGACTCAAACCCAAACCCCGTCCTCACTCCTGCGTCCCCCGCCTCGCCGTCTGAGACCCAGACCCAGAGCCCGCAACAGTCGGAAGTTGCTAGTGTCACTGCGAAACTCGTTGATATTTTGTGCAAGGCCCATATGGACACGGTGAGGGATGGGAATGGCGCTGATGGGAATGTGGAGGTGGAGATTAAACAGGGTGTTGAACCTGCCGTTGCGGGTGGTGGGTTAGGGGATGTGGATGGTGGGGATGTGAAGGCGAGTTCGAAGGAGAAGATAAAGAAGGGGAAGAAGAAGGGCAAGAAGGGTAAGAAGGTAAAGAAGACGGAGAGGGAGGACGAGGGTGATGGGACTGATGGTAGTGCGGGTGAGGAGACTGAGGAGGGGGAGGAAGATGATACAAGCACCAGTAGCGACGATGAGGACGAGCGTAGGAAGGCGAAGGGGCGGAAACGAAAGGCAGCGAAGAAGGCAAATGCGACGAGCCCGAAGAATAAGAATAAGAAGAAGTGTAAGAAGCACAGCAAGCCGCCAAAGGCAGGCAAGAAGGCCGACAGCTCGACAGACGCTAGTGCGGATGAGGAGACTGAGGACGAGGAGTCCGATACTAGTTCCGACGAGGACGAGCGGAGGAAGGCGAAAGAGCGGAAACGAAAGGAGTTGAAGAAGAAGGCGAAGGCGAAGGCAGCGAAAAAGAGAGGCAAGTCGAAGCGGTACGAGTCTTCGTCTTATTCTGAGGACTCGTCGTCCGACGATTCGGACTCAGAGGATTCAGAGGATGAGGAAGATGCGAGACGCCGGCGGAGGGGTAAGAAAGCTTCAAGCAGGCGTGGACAGCGTGTCCCGGACTCGTCGGATGAGACTACCGAGGAGGATGAGGTGGAGGATGAGGTGGAGGAACAGGATGCGCAGATGAAGCTCAGGAATGAGCTCGCTGCGCTACAACTTGAATTGTCACAATTGAGGCAGCAGCAGGCTGCGCTTACTGTTGGACGGTCGTCAAAGAAGAAGGTCGCGAGTGATGGGCTGGAGCTCACGCAGTCCAACAGTAAGAAGAAGTCCAAGGACAAGAAGAAGGCGAAGAAGAAGTCGAGCAAACGCGCTTCGACTTTGGAATTTAAGCGCGTGGACCAGCTGTGGGATAGTATGTTTCATGTAATGCATTGTCTCGGGTACTTGCTGACCGCTTCTAGGTACGATTCATAACTACAAGCTTACTGAGAGTGCGGAAGATCAGGTGGATGAATTTAATGAATATGTAAGTACATATTTTCTCAGGGCGAGGATTTCGTTCTGGACACTTTTTCTGTCTAGTCTACATATCACGTCCTGGCCAGCTCCGATATCTCATATTTCCTTCATCATTCCGATTACCGAACCATTATATTTCTATTTTAGGCCTGAAGAATATTCTTGGTTGTAGTGGAGCTTTACTGAAGTAAACAGGTCTTCACTGTACGAAGGAAATTCGACTGGGAGAACAAGTACCGCAACACAGTCGTAGACATCAAGTCTAAGCTCCTTCGTGACGCCCTCGCAGAGGTCATGAAAGACGTCAAGGGCGTTTCATTAGTAGAAGAGCAACCAAGCGTTAGAGGCCAAACCACAACCATTTCCAATCACCAAAAGCTAACAGTTGCAGGTGGATCCAAACATGCTATTCCTCTACCTTGAAGAAATCAAGACCCACTACCGAAAGACCCTCAAACCCAAGATCAAGAAAGAAAAGAAGAAGAAACTCAAGAAGCGCCTCACTCTACAAGCCGCACACTGCAAACTCCTCACAAGCTATCTCGACGAAGACTACCAAGAAACGAAAAAGACACTATATCCCATGCTGAAAGCAGGTAACATCACCTTCGACCTTCTCTGGGCGCTTTTCAAGCCCAATACCCTCGCTTACACGACTACATACGGCTCCATGGATGACCCTCGCTGCTTCAAGGTTGATTATGCGAACAAGGAGAGCTCCTTTATGCGCGGGGAGTGGTATTGCATCGAAGGCCGCTACCTTGAATACGATGGGAAGCATTTCGGTCTCGGCGACTTCGAAGTCAACGTCGAGTCGTTCAAAGGACCGCGGAAAATTACCAGCCTGGCGACCTACCCGCTAAAATACCACAAGGACCCCGAAGGACTCAAAAAGCAGCTGATCGAGCGTGGCAAGCACTTTATAGCGCTGCAAGGCATGAACTACCGTTTTCACAAGGGCCTGGCGTTCCAGAAAAAGAAGAAGTCAGTTGCGAAAGTTAATATTAATGGCCGCGTCATGGTCGACCCCGCCATCTTCAGGCGCATAAATCCGAATTACCCAATCTCGTTCATCAAACCTAAGGACTCGGACGACCCGTTCAATAACGACAGCAGCGAAGACGAGTGCTCCGACTGCTGTGATTCCTCCTCGGACGACGGCCCCGCCGAGGGAGGTGAAGGACCCCTAAACTACGGCGAAGAAAAAGAAGAGCGCGAACGCACAAAGACCAAAGTCGTCTTCGACAAAAATGACAAAGTCCACGTCATCTCCGTCCCCGTGGACGAGGACGGGCAGGAAATCCAGGTCGAAAACCTTGACTCGGTAGCAACGAAAGAAGGCAGCAAAACCCATCAGTTCAGCGAGGAAGAACTCCTCATCGCGTCCCCCGTCGTCCTCGGCTTCGCCTTCTCAGAGAAGCTGTGGCTCGAGTTCAGCTTGTCGGGTATCAGCGATATCGAATGGAACACCGGCGCCTTTGCCAGCCTCGAGATCCCAGACGAGCGCAAGAAAATCGCTAGGGGCATCGTGTCGACTCATAAGTTCCACCCCGCGGAAACTATCGATGACGTCGTCCAGGGTAAAGGCAAGGGTCTCGTCTTCGTCCTGCACGGCCCACCAGGCGTCGGCAAGACGCTCACAGCTGAGGGCATAGCAGAGTACCTCAAATGCCCACTCTACGCCGTCTCCGCAGGCGAACTCGGCACAGACAGCCGCATCCTCGAGCACGAATTGCAAAAAATAATGGACATTGCCCACTCCTGGGGCGCAGTCCTCCTCCTCGACGAAGCGGACGTCTTCCTCGAGCGCCGCGAGGTTCATGATATCCATCGCAATGCGCTCGTGTCGATTTTCCTGCGGCTGTTGGAGTATTTCCAAGGGATATTGTTCCTGACGACGAATCGAGTCGAGACGTTCGACGATGCGTTTCAGAGTCGCATCCATATGGCGTTTAGATATGGGGATCTGACGACGAAAGCGAAGAAGGCGATTTGGAGGACTTTTATTGAGAAGGTGGGGGTTAAGGAGGGGGTAGATGTGGATGGTGGTAGGGGATTTGGGGAGAGAGAGTTTGAGGAGTTGGCGAGGAATAAGTTGAATGGGAGACAGGTAAGCACATGGCCCTTGTTTTTCTTTCATGTTCATTTATACCCTGTTTCTGACCGGGGCCCCGGGTTTGGAATATGCGTTTTACTGGCGACAAATTTTATTTGAGGTTTTATAAGTACGACAGAGCTAATGTTTCATTTCCTTCTACAGATCAAAAACGCAGTGTGCACAGCGCAATCGCTCGCCATCAGCGAGAAGGAGAGGTTTAGTATGGAGCATATTAAGCGTGTGCTTGAGGTTGCGGAGGACTTTGACCATGATTTGAGGGGCGGGACGGGGTATTTGGATGCTATGAGGAGTTATACTTGAGTGGGTTGGGGCTTGGAGAGATGGTGGGAAGGTTTTGGGGGTTGGTGGTGTGTGATGTGGCTATGGTTGTGGTTGTAGCGTTTTGGGGACGCAAGATCTAGGTATTGGATTGGCCGTGGGGTTGAGATGTCGTGGTAGTTGTGTTGTCTGGACAGGTAGGACAGAGTTGGGTTTGCATGCATCTCTTCTCTTGATCTATCTGAGAGGGTTTTCGGTCCGGGAATGGAGAGCCGGGAATACTTATTCTTTCGGGTATTTCTCCATCACGAACTGGATTGGGCCAAGCATGGCCTTGGCAGCTTTGATTTAGGAGATTGCTCTTCTGGAGTTCGCTCTTTGGGGGCTTTTAGGCGAGGGTGCTGGGTATGTATTATTATTATTATAACGGCCTTCGCTCGTCACGGCTTCTCTGGATAGTTAAGTTAGGTTACAGACACACTATACGTTTGATAAACTCCACAAACATGTATGACGGTAATGCGTTTCTTGTTGTCTCGTGAACGTGGACAAGTTGAACGGGAAGTTGAATGGAAGTATAAGTAGGGTTTAACAGCTATGACGTGATGTGATGCAAAACAACCCGCTTCTAGCATT
>KV745177.1:0-36057 GCA_001692735.1 Lepidopterella palustris CBS 459.81 | reverse complement strand
TTGAGGGGTTGAGTGTGGGGGTAGAGAGGGGGTAGAGAGGGGGGTTGAGAGGTTGAGGGTTGAGTGTGGGGGAGGAGAGGGGGTTTGATGGGGGCTTACGGGATGTGGATTTATTATGGGGATTTGAAGGCATTAACCAACGAATCCAAGATGAGACTTTGGCTGGAGAAAGATTACCGACTAAATCATCGAACTGGGGGAAGGCGATGGAGACGTCGCAGAGATTTTAAGAAATTGAAAAATACCCGCCTGTATGTATTTTATTATCATTCAGATATTGTAGCATTTGATTCTTAAGACACTCCCGGATCCTCCATCCTCACGTCCTTGGGATCGCCGCGTCCCACTCCATGATAGCTCCATCCACCTGCCCCGACCACCACTTCCCGAGTCCCAAATCCTCCAAATCCTCGCCCACAGCAAACTGCTTGCCCCGCGGCACCATCGGATCCACAATACGCGGATCAACAGCCATGCCCTCTACACTTTTACTCTTCCACCACCTCGCAATCTCGGCCGCGATGTCGACCTCGAGCCGAAACGGTCGTGTCGCCTGCAAGACAACGGCGACCTGGAAGTCCAACGGCAGGCCGGCCTTGCTCTCCTCGTTCTCGCCCATGGTCCAGACGCATTTTGAGCGCGGAGTGCCCCGCGCGGAGCCCTCGATGCGCATGTAGTGATCGACGATGCGGTCGCGGGACCGTTCAGCGGAGGGTGTGATGGAGAAGTAGCCGCCGGGCGCTTGTAGCGGGGCGGAGAGGCCGTACGTCCAGTGCGATTCGGTTTTGCTGTAGCCGCCGTATGCGGTGCGGGGAGCGTGGTATGCTACGACTGGGGCATCGTCCTTTGAGGCTTCCGGGTCGATGGGTTTGAAGGTGCATGACAGGCGCGCGTTCTTGAAGCGGTGGCTCAGCGCGGGGTGGAATGTGAATTGTAGAACGAGCAGGCATGCAGGTTCTTTGGTTCCGTAGCGCGGGGCTGGCTGGATGGTGGTGATTTCGCAGGAGATGTAGCAGGAGGAGACTTCGATCTCGAAAAGGGGGTGGTCCCAGTCCTTGGCGGTGCCGGATATTGGAGTTTTGAGAGAGTAGGTGGTTCCACCGTTGTAGGATTTTGTATGGGAGTACGAAACCTGTCCAGCCGCGTCTGCGTCTATGATTGTGTCCTCTCCTTGGTTTATGATGATCTCCGTAGGACTGCACACAGGAGACGAAAGACCTTCGTCCTCGTCAGTCTTGGCGGGCTGACCTGAGTCCTCGAAACGGATTTCAAAGGAGTCCATTTGTGGAGCTGGGTGGCCTTCGTGGTGGTCTTTGGGGTAGACGACGGCTACGTAGATGATAATAATGAAGAGGATTGTAAAGAGGATTGTTGATACTGCTTGTGCGGCTGGATGCCGCATAATGACGTACTAGTAGGGATACAATTAGGACGTACGAGGACGTTGGAGCTCTACATTGGGTTATTGAGAAGGTTGATCTATTTGCAGCTGTAGATTCGATTGGCGTAAGGCAGCAGTTGGGAGTGAGGATAATTGTATGGAGTTGAGGAAGCTGGAATGGTGATCCTGGAGGAGATCTGAGCACGACCATTTACGTCAACGCTAAGCGTCTTAGGGAATTTAATATTGCTTTTTCTACCTTTCCTTAATGTAAACATCAAATATGTCTCTCGTAAATGAAACATGGTATTGGAGAGAGACCAAGGATACTAAGGAGTGCACAATACAATGTGAGCCTATGAAATATAATTAATACGCATCTTGATATGCGTTTTGCAAAAGTGAGGATTGCATTTCCTGCCAACAGTTTTGCGAGCCCTCGCTTACCGCGGCGCCATCCCAGAAGGTCCCACCCAACTGCTCTCGACGACAACGTTCCCGGTCTCAGCCTGCGTTCCACAAGCCGGAATAGAATATGTCCTGTTGCTCGTCTCCCACAGCCAGCTCCCGTCACTTTCCTGCCTCAGATACTTGTACGAGATCGTCGTGCTGGCTGGGAGATCGATTTCAAAATACCACAGTGGGCGGGACGAAGTATATTTTGCGGCGTTACCGGGGACCGCATCAGCAAGGCTCCAGTTACCCAAATCGGTGGTGTTGCCCGTCATGTAGATGTTCTCGCCATAGTAGGTGCTGGCATCGACATCGAAGAGAACAGTCACCGTGCAACCGCCTGCGTCTGGTGGAGCGCCGGCGGCCGTCGCAGCCGCGTAGCTACCTTGAGCTGAGGTGGCGACACAGACGGAGGGGACAATATCAGCATAACGCTCGCCCCAAGATGGAACCTGATTAGGTTCTTGGGCGGCGGCGTTAAGGGCGATTGCGGCATGTCGTGCGGCTGCCATGGTGACATACGAGACATAAGACCAGGTTAAGTCGTGAGCGGAGAGGGCGGTGCCATTCTCACGACTGAATTGCTCGGATAATGCGCCGGAGGACGGAATGTGCTTGCCTACAATATTGACGAAGCCGTCGGCAAAATTCATCGCCGCAGCTATGAGATTGTCGAAGGAAGGGGTACCACTGTTGTACTGGCCAATCTTGGCAGCAGGGTATATGGATTCCCAGAAGGGGAGATCGATATCGGAGATGAACAGATTGTGGTGGCCGAGCCACTGTTGGGTGGCATCGTAGAGCTGCTCCGCAACTGCGAGCGTGCAGAGATACCATGGGTTCCCATTGAAGTAAACATCTTCTGCATAGCGTCCTGTGGCGACGGCCGAGGAGTTTGAAATGCCGGCATTGATGGCGTATATTTCTCGAAATGAGTCAACGTAGACTTTGAGGTTTGCTAGAGCACGATGGGAACAAGGCTGAAAGGTTGATTCAGTGCAGCATGCATCGGGATCAAAAGCTGCACGCGCATCAGTGCACGTTAATTTTTGACGACTCGGATGACTCACTAGCAATTGAACCAAGAATAGTGTTGGCATCGATTCCTGTCCTCGACACGCCGGTGTTGATGTTCGCAACAATATATTCGCCGTTCCAGAAGCTCTGCAAGAAGCAAAGGACACTGGGACTTTGAGACTCGCAGTTGGCACAGGATAATCCCAGCTGCTTTGCTATGGTCGCACCTTCCACCAATGCTCGGTGTTGAATGGCAGTGGTAAAAAAGGATGACCCGCTTACCTCCTCCCAGAGGTCGAATCCAGTCTGATTCCAGAATTGGGCGACATAGTTCAGATCGTTCTTAATTACCGGCCAGACAACGTTCATCGCCTCGGACATACCGCCATTCTTGAGCAACCATTTAGTATAAGCAATCAGTGTGGTCGCACGGAGCGCAGGCCCATCTCGTTGCGGACGTCCCCAAGCGCCATTGAAGCGTGTCTCGTTGACGTAGAATTTTGGCTCACCAAGGCCACGACCGGAAGATAAAGAGCCAGATGGATTGCTCACGGTTTGAAGGATGGCTTGGGCATTGATGTAGTCTTCAATGTGGGACTTGAGACCTGTGTTTCCGGTGAGAAATTCATCTACCAGCATCTTAAACGTCAAAGCAGAATCTCGACTCCATGTGTAAAAATCTAATGCTGAGATTAGTTGGATGTCCATAAGAGGCATACCAAGAAATCTTATTGAGATGGCCCAATGGAACAAGCAGAACAACAGTAAGGCACTGCCGTGAGTGCCTAAAGAGGGCATGAGTGGAGCGCGCTCTGTTATTATAAGACGAACAAGCATTTGAAAGCACGCAAGGACCTACAATTGGGATCCACAGTAGAAGGCGAGGCTACCACAACTCCAGCAGAAACACCAAGCGCTTTGGCGCCATTAGGGCCAATGTTATCTAAAGCGCCTTGTAGGGCGATGCTTTTCTCGGTGGCAATGTCTGATGCCAAATCTCCCTGGTGGTACTGGAAACCTGGGAGGGCTGAGGCCGAATTGGCTAACGCCGCAGCAAAAACAGCCACGAGAAGCTTCAACATCATGGCAACGGAGGAATGAGCCTTGAGCGACAGAATAAGAATGTCAAAGAGAAAGAGATTGACGACGACGACGACATCGCTCTTTATCCACTCCGAGACCCACCACTTGTGACACGGATTCTAGCTTGTAGTAACCCCAATCGTTAAGCCCACGACGCATTATTGGGTCACACTATTAATAATTGTCATGGTGAAGTTTGCATGTCGTGCAGAATGGTCCGGGAGAGCACGTAGAGGCAAAGCAGCATAAGCCCACGGTGATGTCAGGTAATAGAGTCAGTTACTTGCCCGCCTTCCTAAAAAAGAGCTATAAGCTGTGAGGAGTGGATATAGATCTCCACAACGGTTCGGAGATTGAAGGCGAATGAATAGTGCGTTGATTGGCATCTCGATGTCCTGCAAGGCAAATAAAATGTTGGTGGCTGGGAGATCTGTGGAGTTGAAATCTGGGGTGAACAAGCCAAGCCACTAGCACTTGTTGCACACTTGAGCCATCCCCCATGAAACCTTGATGAACCAAACGCCTATCTACCTTGAGAAACTTCGCTCGGGGGAATTTAGTGGGCACAAGGCTCTTCACCTCTCACCTCCTCCAACGAGCTTCATTCCAATGCATTTAAGCCTGAACACTCAATGGCGGCACCCAATTTATTGACTCTTTTACATATGCGGACTCATGCGACTCTTTAGGCTTTATGCCTTATTCCTGCCTTCTAAATTCTTTCGTACATGCTTCTAGTAGGCTGTAAACTTCTCCTCACGCGTCATTACTGTCCCTAAGCAATATTTTATTTGTCCTTTTCCCTTGGCGTGTCCTGGGTTGTCATAACAATTTGCACTTTATCGGCGGATCACTATCAACATCGTTCAGCGATTTGAGTATCTTTTCAACTTAACTAAACGTATTGCTGGTCAGTAGAAGCATCACATAATACAATTAATTAGATAATCGAGATGGTCGCCATTCGTAATGATGCTTTTCCCTTCTTCACTTTGCCCGGATCTTCTTCAGAGCCAGCATAGTAGTACGAGTGCGCACCGAAAAACAGTTCATTTCCGCCTCCATAAACTGCGTTGGCAGTCGCGTCCCACTGCAATACTTCAGATATTCCAGACTTGCAGAAAGCGACGGAATGTATGCGTCCCATTCGACCACACGTATAACAGCTTCTTTTAACCACTCGTAGTTTCTTATGTAGCACAACAGCGACCCCGTCAATCAGCTTCATGTTTGCAATTGGAGCAAACGGAGAGCTGGCGAGCGGTTCAGTAAAAAAGATCGGAGATGTGGTCAAATTGAATGATGGCTCCTGCTCTCCAACTCTTACGACATTTGTTAAGATCAACACCCCAATCTTCGTCTCTGGGGCCATTGACGATCCCGTGTTGCCTGCGTCAATGATCCCGCTACGGTCGAATTCATGAGGGTTCGCCGTGGTGACCAAAAATGGAATTAAAACTTCTCTTTCGTTCTTGAAAACGCCCGGTCAACTAAGTAGCACCTGTAATGTTGGTCAACTGATCGAGGTGGTTGGCTCCGCAGCCGGGACACCAGCCTATGACCATGGCCGTGATGCAGTGGCCGCGGGGTCCGGAGTCGGAGACGCAGCCGCCGCAGGTTGAGGAGCCGTTCCAGTTGGGATCAGAGACGGCGGTTAGGAAAGGGGTGGATGGCGGGTTGTACTGTAGGTTGAGAATCCACACGTTCCGCCGTGTAGGTTGCGCCGTAGAAGGTTGCGGTGCTGGTGTTGATAGCTTCGATGTTGGAACGCGTTAGCCAAGCGCTACTGCGATTAATAACACCGGGATAGATACTTGCAAGGGCGAGAACACACATGAGAGGCCTAAGTTGTTTGAGGAGCAATGCTGGGTAGGCGAACAAAAGATTTATAGAACTATTACTCTGCTTTTCTTATTCATATCTGACGCGTACTCTCCGGTTCCTTTCTTCTCTGGACCCTGATTACGTATAGTTACACTTCTTGGACCTCTGTTGGAAATCATGCGGCTCTCAATCTTAATATTACGCATTCTTGGTGCAGCATGGCATAACGCTTTAATTAACTGCCGTGTAGTGAAGCAGTATCTCAACTACCCTCAGCCAGCTCAGGCCAAAGTTCATCACTTGACATTTTGTAGTTCCCTCAAGTATTCAGAAACAGCTTAAGAAGTATCGTAACGCTTCCCTACATTCGCTCATCCTCCCTTACCCCTCGATTCAGACTCCCTCAATTAAGCGAATTCTCCACACAATATCGTTTCCCGACCAAACGAATTCCAAGAGAGAAATAAGGCATGCGAAGTTTGAATCAATGTCTTTGGTCATTGCACGATTTAAGACTGTATTATCCTCTGTCTCCGTTATAGTCAGCACAATTAACATCATCTATCCAAATACATTTACCAATCGCCCAACTCTCATTCAACTATCGTTTAACCCCCTCTCCATTCCTTGTAAACTCCAAACCCACTCCTTCCACTAGCAAAATCCCGTCAAAAGCGCCAACCCCGCATCCCCTCCCGCAATCCCCTTCTCCTCCGCCGTCGGTTCGATTTCCTCAAGCAACTCATCAATCTTCTCTTTCTTCTTAATTTTCCAAAATGCCTGCGCTCCATCAACGAGTCTTTTACTGATATCTTCCAACTCATCCCGCTCGCAAGCCGCGAAGCAAACCCTATAGTACTCCCACGCATCCCTCTCCTTGATCTCCTCCGTCGGCGCGAAAATGGTCCCCGGGGACGCGAGCACCAAGAACGGTTTCTTCGTCCAGAAGACCCACAAGGCCTGAGCGAGACGCGGAAGGGGAACCGATTTGCGGAGCGGATGCGTGTGGAAGTCGAAGCGAATCCAAACGAACATGCCGCCGAGGGGACGTACGAAGTCGTAGATTTTGGTGGCTTCAATGACGGCCCATTCGTCCTCGTCATGAGATGTCACCGTGTTGAGTGAGTTGCGTCGTCCGGCTTTCACGACGTGTTTGCCGGCATCGAGAATATCGCACATGATGTTCATCCTGCGCTCGTATTCGCCGCGGAGACCCTCGAGCCAGCGGACCCATCCGTCGACTTTCCAACCACTGCCATCGGCAGCGCCGCCTCTGCCACCGTCAGATCGGCTTTGAGGACCCATGATTAGCTCGGCGATCATTGATTGCACGAAACCGGAGGGTTGTTGCGTGCTTGTTTCTGTAATGCGAAGGATGCGCTCGACGAGGGCTGGCTGCGCAGTTATCCAGCCGAGTCGGCAGCCTGGAGCGATGGTTTTGGAGAATGTGTCAAGGCGCACGACACGGCCTTCGTAGTCGACGGAGAGATAAGAGGGAATTAGAGAATCCAGGAAGTCATATCCGGAGGACTTTTTTACTGGAGCTTTTGGGGCTGAGGGGTTCGATGAGGGGTATTGGAGGTACCAATATGGGTCATCTTCAATAATTATAATATCATACTTGACACAGAGTGCGTAAATCTCTTTGCGTCGCTGGACGCTGAGGGTGCCACTGGTGGGATTTTGACCAATTCTGATACTCAAAGGTCAGTAAACGTCTGAAGGGTAGGTATTTGAACGACTCACGTCACAGTGTATATCAGATGAGGCCTTCTACCCTTTGAGGTATCCCAATTCTCAAGCACTTCTTGCAGACCTCCCTTGCCACTGGCTGTCATGCCTTCATCGTCAATCGCCACAGGCACAATATTGAGCCCTCTTGGTTGTGCAGCCTGTATAGCATTCATATAACAGTATTCCTCGACTAGCAAGCCAGGCCTCTCATCAATTGAATCATGACCTTCGGACCACTCATTGCTGAGGGCTTGTATGGCCTTTCCGAAACCATCGGTCGACCCGCAGGTCAATATGATCTCGGCGCCACCTTTATATGGAATGCTAGGGTGCAGATTCTCTCGTGTGAATTGGCGGACAAAGTAAGACAGCGACGGGTATCCCTGGGCGGTGCCATACTGCAATGCCGTAGTAAGGTCGATTTTGTGTAGAGGATCGGCATTCGCGGATGCGTGGGGGACAACGACTCGCGTAGAAGGCAGAGACTCGTCGAGTGTGGCTGAAGCTAATGCTGGAGTTGGAGGGTCTACGGGATTATTTGGTGTTGGTTTCCATCGGTTGGGGAGCGCGGCCTTTGCTTCAAGGGTGTCGTAAGGAAAGTAATTGGCATTTGGAAGGCCTAGTGGATACTGTTAGGCGCAATTGCAGAACCACTTTGTGGCATCAATTACCTCCAGCTAGCTGTCCGATACCAGGAATGGCAAAGTACTTGTAAAATTGTTTTACGCTCGATGCTTCTCGAGCTTTGGTGCTCCGGGAGATATGGTGGGTCAAATCTATTGGCTCAGGTAGATCAGACTCGGAGGCAGGTTTGTACTCGGCCATGGTCAGCAGAGAAGTAAAAAAGGCTTATAAGCTGTTAAAAAATGGTTCTATTATTGCACCATATGGGGGTTGAATGACGAAGTGCTGATGGATGGGTGGGTATATAATGGGTGTAAGATAGCTGGTCCGCATCTTGTCCGCATCTTGTCTGCAATCCCCACAAAATATAGATAGGCTGCTTGATAAGATGGTAGAGAGAAATAGTAATCAATGACGCGGCCGCATTTTGTGCCGTCTCGTATTCAGTGCCAAGCTGTCATCGTTAAAAGCTGTCTAATCCCATTGAATGCTCTTTTGCTTGTTGATATTTGATCCTGTTCTTTGTGAACATGATTGAACAAAGACAGACACCTGATTATTCTTTGAAGTTACGGCCACCTTACATAATTGCTACATGGCTGAATAGCTGGCTTACAAGTCAGCTGACCGTGGGCCAGCGCCAAGACGACCAATGGCGCTTGTGAGCTCACATGACCACACCATGTAGTTACTTTCCCTCTTCAACCTCGACCTTAATTAACATGTCTGCTCTTCACAAATACGTAAGTTGTTTTTAGTCTATTCTAAATGAATTCTGGATGAACTTCCGCCTTCTGCTAGTCATCCTACTAAGAATACTAAGCCCTGACAACGAGACCGAAGGGTCTCGAGCCGTGGCAAGAAAATACAAAAGACCTATGCTAATGTATTGCTAATGCATTACCGATATATTAACATTATAGGAGAATAGTGAATATAAAATTGGTATTGACAAGCTTTTTCTTTAGATTTAATATTGCGGATAAAGGTGATCCGGTAAAGCTTTATATATATAACGTGAGTTAAAATATCATTGATATATTTTTAATGTATTCTAAATATATCTGTAAACTATTAATGTTACAATGATACTCTGACCTCTTGGGATCTCCCGGGTTAGGGGAGCTTTGAGAGGCGTTCGTACGTAAGTGTGGGTTTGTTGTGTATATGGAGGAAGTGGGATCAATACAAGGTCTTAGGTTAGTAGTGGTAGCCGATATAGTTCCCCGTACAGAAGAGTGCTAGTCTTAGGAGTTTATTATACAGGCTAGGTTACGTGCTAGGCGGGTATAGGTTGTATTCATAAAACTATATAAAGGTTAACTATAACGAAAAGAGAGGAAATTCGTAAAAGAACAAAGCTTCTCTTTATACTTAAGACTCCTCCATATAATTTAGTCAATCTGCTACAAACCTACTAATTCCCGCATGTTGCCACAATCTACTACTAACTACTAATTACTAAATACCTCAATCTATGACAGATTATGTTCAGCCTTATTATATAACCTGTGGGCTCGTGAATTCGTTAACTATCTTATCCACCTATACCACAACTTAACCCTCTTCCTATTTATTGAAATCCGGATCCCTATCGGTATCATAAATTATTGTGGATTCATTCATAACATTTAGTTTTACCGGTAATCTTCGAGTCCACAAGCTTGCTCTAGCCAAAGCCCACAAGAGCACCTTGTCTGGCGAGGAGAATTTAGAGGCTGAAAGTAAATAGTATTTAGAATATATTATTGATATATTGCAAATTTATTATACAATTCTATTAAAGATTAATATCTCGCTATCACCAATTAGAGAAGAAATATAAGACTACAGGAGAGGCTATAGAAGTACTTAATACTTCTATTATACCGCCCAAAGCAGCACCCAAGGAAAAATCTCGACCCTATAGGCTAAAAATTCCAAAAATGAAAAATCGAGAGTTAATGTATTACCAATTTATTCGTAATGTATTACACGAGCTACGGTAAGAGTGAAGTAAATATAACTAAGTTGAGCTGACCATCAATTTATAAAATTTTCGGCCAATCACTAAGAAAAAGTTTCGCCGCCAAGATTGGCTTGACTTTGGCTTTGCAGGCATGGTCGGCCGAGCTGCGTACTGCCCCTTGGGCACGAGCCGAAGCTACTGCAGGTGGTTGGCAGCCAAGTTGCCAGCGAACCTACCAAGGCAGTTTCAACCTTCAGTTATGTACACAAACTACACTGTGCGAATGTGTACATAACTATCCATTCATCCATTCATCCATTACTTTTCATATACATACATATATCTTACCTTCCCCCCTCCTCCCCCACTCCCCTTTTTTTTTACCTTCTCCCTAATCATCCTCCTTCTGTTTCCTTGCCTGGTTTGTGGTAGGCTCGAATCCTCCATCCACAATCTTGTCTTCCAGGAACCCCCACCACGAGCTTCAGTGTATCCCAGGCATGGGACCGCAAGAAGATCCTGACGATGAAGGAGCTCCTCCGCAGATTTACCGCGACGATGCAACCAGCGTCAGCGATGAGGATGCCGTAACATTTGGCGGTGCTGTCCTAATACATGGTTCCGAAGCTTCCGACGAGGAATATTACCCTCACCGCGATCCCTCCCCCATCATCAAGTACATACCTTCGCGCATCCAACGTATATCAAGCGCAGTAGTTAGATGGGTGAAAGGCCCGCAACCTCCTCGGCTATGGAAGATTAAACCCTTCTTGCCTCATGTACAGAGCGCTCCGCTACAAGTCCTACACAATTATTTCCCGAAACGGAAACATAAGGTTCTGCTATTGACATTCTTCTACATGTGCTGGATTCTGGCCTTTGGGCTGGTCCTACATAAGTCTGCCTTTTCCAGCGATATCCCGGGACATGGTTCCCCAGTTAGGATACGATGTACAGATAGATTCTGGTAAGGCTTGATAAGAATGGCCATATTTTAAATGTGTACTCATATACTTGTCAGGTCCGATGGTAATGGCTGTGGATTGAATGGCCAATTCTGTCGCCCATTTGACAATAGTTCCATGGCCTTCCGCTGTCCCGCCAATTGCAGACGCGTTCAAATAACCAATCCACATGCCGTGGGTGATCAGGAAGTCAACTATCGTCCTCTGGTCATTGGCGGCCCAACTGGTTTGGACAATAGTCTCCACAATGGCATATACCGCGCAGACTCATTCATCTGCGGCGCTGCTATCCATGCAGGCTTCGTCAGCAACGAGCAAGGCGGCTGCGGCGTTGTCTCCCTCGTCGGAGAGAAGAGCAAATTTCCCAGCGTTAACAAGAACCACATTACTAGCATCGCGTTCGATTCTTATTTCCCCAAGTCCTTCACGTTCTTAACAAGCACTGCGCCCAAATGCCGCGATCTCCGCTGGCCACTCTTGGCTGTCTCTCTTACTTTTACCGTTCTCCTGTCATTATTTACAACATCGCCTGCCGTCTTTTTCGCCTCGATATACGTTGGCGTATTCTTCCACGTCGCCCTCGCATCAGATCCGCCAAACCTGACGGACTACTACGCCATCATTAGCATAGCCCTTGGTCGCTTCCTTCCTGCATCTTTCTGCATGTTCGTCGTCTATAAGTACTGCGTACGCCGCCAACTTTTGGGCCTCCATGCGCAAATAGAGAAGACTGTCCTCTGGCTTGGCGGATGTTGGGTCGGCGCACTAAACAACTACACATTCGACAAAATCCCGATCGAGCGACTAACACCCCACGACATCCAGCAGCAGCCTGGCGCCGTCCCAGCCCTAATCATCATCGTCCTCTCCCTCTTCTCCATCGCAGTCGGCCAAGCCTGGTGCCTACGCGTCGAGGGTCGGCTTCCACGATTCCTCGCCATCTACGGCATCTTCGTCGCCAGCCTTCTCATCCTCGTCGCCGTCCCGAAAATGAACCTCCGCATCCACCACTACATCCTAGCCCTCCTTCTCGTCCCCGGCACATCGATGCAAAACCGGCCCAGTCTGCTTTTCCAAGGCATCCTCATCGGCCTCTTCATCAACGGCATCGCCCGCTGGGGTTTCGACAGTATCCTGCAAACACCTGACGAGCTCCGCGGCGATGCGCCGCTGAACAGTCTCTTACCCCTGATCCTACCCCCTATCATCAACAATAACTTTGGTTTGGGCCTCATGGCTAACATCACGTTTGAGTGGCCGATCCCACTCCCACGCCACTACGATGCCGTGAGCGTGCTTGTTAACGATGTCGAACGCTTCCGTGGCTATCAGGATGCAGGCCAAAACTCGTTCACGTGGGTACGCCATGTTAGCAATCTGCCCGAGTACTTCCGCTTCGCATTCATGAGCGGCGGTGACACGGTTGATTATACAAAGGCTGGTGTTTGGAGTGTGGATGGTGGGTGGACAGAGATGGGGTCTGGGCCGGGTGTCTAGACGTTTAGTGTCGAGGTGATGGGGTCTTGAGAGGTGCCGTGATTACTGGAATTGGTTTCTGACATTGCAATTGTACTCTTCCGCCCCGGTAGTCTTGGAGTCTACTGATTTTTGAATTTTTGGGAGCGGGTTAGGTCTGGGAAACATGGTGTCATGGACTGAAAGAATTGCAGACTCTCCGCTTTATTTCTCTATAAAACGCCTTCTCTTTTCAACTCTTCTCTCTCTTGTTCTCCAGCCTTCCACGTCTACCAATGCCTTTATACCACATGTTCGTTTGATGCAAGAAGGTCGTTGAAGCAATATATGGAACATGTGCATTGGTATATAGTAACAAGGCGCCAGGTATCCAGTTGCGTTTTTCGTTGCCTGACGTGGGCCCTTCAATGTTTAAGACCCTACATCACCTCATTGCTCTCGCTCCCTCGTAGAGATTGGCAGAATATCCCTAGTTATCAATTTCCATACGACATAGATCCTCGACTGTTGATCAAGAATGGGCCTGATCCGCTTAGACACGTGCGACGTGCCCTTTTGCGGGGTCAAGAAGTATCCTGGCTCGGACTACTGCTCTCGCCATAAACACTATTCCTCATCCAATCCGTCCCAAGTCTTCACTTGCCTAATCGCCAACGTCCGCGACTTGTAAAGATGCCGCGTCAGCACGAGGGTTGCCCCGAGCCAGAAGCGCGTGGACCCGGAGTACTGTACAAGGCCCGTCTGTATGGGCATTCAGCACGGCATCTCACACATGCATCGAGCGGCAACGCCCGAACGCGGCTTACCGCCAGGCACATGTCTGCCGAGACCGCCCATGCAAAGAAACGAGGAGCGTTGGTGCGTCGTATTTTGCAATACCCGTCCCCGTCCGCCCAACCCCTGCTCTTCGGACAACCCAAATACAGCAACGCTTGGGACTCGCGGGGAATGGGGAGACGTGCTGCGGAGACGGGCTTTGTGGCGGTGGGAATGCGAAAGGCTTTCCATGGATTCCTCACGGGCCACGGTCCGCAATGAGGACAGCATGCTGATGCTTTGGTCTTTTCCTACGGCTTTGCGGGCACAAAAGGCTGACGGATCGCCGTAGAAGAAGAAGAAAAAGAAGAGCACAATTGTGCCGAGTCTCCAGACGGTCGGCGGGGGTGGCCACTTGCGATTGGGGTTTGGATCGGGCTCTGCTCGAGGAGGTGTCATGATCATTGGACCGAATTTTTTACTTTATTTTATTTTTATTTTTATTTTTATTTTTATTTTTATTTTTTTAATTTTAATTATTAGCATTGCTACGCCCCTTTCTCCGTCGTGGCAGTTTTCGAACTCTAGTCCTTTCTGGAGTTTTGGGCCTGGATGGGTTTATCTGTGGAACTGGTATGTTCGGTGGATTGTCTTGTCTTTTCTACAAAACAAGTGAGAGCAGAGGGCATATACACCAGCGGGGACTACATGCCTAGTCATAGAAGCAAAGATGAAGGCTGCAAGTTCAACATTAGGGAAGTATGGGGGATGAATTGAATGAGCTGTAGGCTTGCCTCCTCTCTCTCTCTCTAGCTGTAAATACTTGGATATTGCGGCTCCTGGCTTGCAATCTCGAAGTCTTTGCATAGTGTTGCGCTGAGTAGTATCTTGAAACCTACCTGCTCGTTGTTTTGACAGCAACCACTCAAATATATTACAGGGCAGTCATTGACATGTCGTATTTATATAGCCTGAACTGCAAAATGACAAGGTACTTTCCCTCCGTGTTTCGGAATCATGGTCATCAAGAATGTGTCGCAAGGGCGGCCGACGTGCATATGGACCGGAAAAGGCCTCGGTCTATCTGGGCAGGCACGCACGGTTGATCAAGCCAGCAAGGTACTGTCATTCAATCTCCATCCCAACTCCAGCGCGTATTGTACCATTCCCATCTATCTAAATTTTCAATATCCTCTCTCTATTCACGAACCCTCTGCATCCCAACCCCTACGAAAAATCAACCTTCCACCCCTTCCCAATCCCAACCTTTGGATCCCTCACTACCGCCCACGCCGCCCTCCCACTTTGTGCGGGATGGTACGTGAATCCAACCTTCTTTCTTCTCGCGCTCTCCTTCGCGCCCTCCTCACTAACCACCACCTCGGTCTTCCCACTCCACTCGTCCAAAGCACCAACGATGATAACTTTCTCGACTCGCACTTTCGCCATCGTTTTATGCCATGCAGCCGTCTTAGCTCCAGACTCACCAATGTTGATGGATGTGAGAGCCTTGGTTGCTTTGTCGAACTGGAAACGCCGGTGTATATACGCGCCCTGCTGGTATTCAAATGTCTCGCCGTCGTCGACGTAAAGAGTCCCCTCGGCATTACCGGCACTATCGAGCACGACAATGAGGGTGAAAGGGTCCCATTTCATAAGCCCGCTGCTGCGGCGGGGGCGGTCGCGGCGGGGGATGATATGGCCGCCCTGCATGAGGAGCGGGATCTTGTCCAGTGGCGCTTTAACGGTGTGGTGGCCGGCGCCGGAGTAGAGCGTGTAGTCGAAATAGTCGTAGTAGGGCTGGTCATCGGCGAGGTAGACGGACACGCTGTCTGCGCCTTCAGTAACGACTGGTTTAGCGAGGAGGCCAGTGGAGCCGATATAGAGCTGGTCATCGATGGCGAAGCCCTTTTCATCGTCGGGATGGACGTAGAAGTTTGGCCGGATGATGGGCGAGCCTGCAATGGAGGCTTCATGGAAGGCTGTGTACCAGGCCGGGAGTAGCTGGTAGCGAAGTCGTAGTGCTTGCGTGATGATATCTGTGTATGGTGCGCCGGGGACGTATGGCTCACGGCGTCGGGTATCGATATGCGCGTGGCCGCGGAAGAAGGGGTAGAAGGTACCGGCTTGGTACCAACGCGTAAGTAGCTCTTTGCTGGGATTGCCGAAGAAGCCACCTACGTCTGCTCCGGCGAAGGGGAAGCCCGAGATGCCTTGGTTGAGGATCATGGGGATGGAGGCAGCGAGATGAGACCATTCTGCTAGATTGTCGCCGGTCCACATGGCTCCCAGGCGTTGGCTGCCCGCGTAGAAGGAGCGAGTGAGGACGAATGGGCGACGGATTTCCCCTTTCTTACGCTCGAGTAGTGCTTCATAAGTGGCATTGTGGAAGGTCATTCCATTGATATTGTGAACATCGCGATGCTCCCAATTGCCGTAGTGGAGATTGTCCTTCGGCATGGTGGTTTCCGGACCGTTAAAGACTGAAGGCTCGTTCATATCATTCCAGATAAAGGTGTTAGGACCTGTGCCTTTGAAGGCATCGTACTTGAAGAGGGTCTTCCACCAAGCAATAGATGCAGGATTGAAGCAATCGATCCAGTACGATGATCCTGGCCAACACCAGCCTTCGTAGTCATTTCCCTCCTTGTTCTTCACCGCAAGACTCTTGCTCTTCAGCTCTTCTACTACTGGATACTTATCGGTATTCTTGATATGCGGATCGATGATGGCCACAAGCTTCCTGTCCCGCTTATCCAACTGATTATGCATCTTCTTAGGGTTCGGGAATGACAGGGGATCCCATGAGAAATACTTTTTGCCGTCTGTATACTCAATGTCAAGCCAAATGACATCGTAAGGGATTTTGTGCTTGTCAAATTTGCGGTCGACATCCATGACGTCCTCGTCAGTAACATAGTTCCATCTGCACTGATGGTAGGCGATGGCGAACTGCTGAGGCATGGCCGTGAAACCAGTTAACTCGCCATATTTTTGGGTAATATCCTTGGGAGTAGGTCCAAGTAGAACGAAAACATCTAAAAGTCCGCTTTCGGAGATCCAGTGGGTCTGGGTGTCCACGGCCGATTTTACTCCAAGACTGAGCGGATTCGTTGAGGCTTTTGACTTGATGACATCAATCCAGGTTTCAGCTGCGTTCAGCCAGAATACTCCAACGGTCGAGCCTTTGCGGTGGGCTTGCATTAATGGAATAGCACCGTATAGCGTCATTGGGCTGTCGAGTTCATATTCAAAGACGTCGGCATTGTAAAGCCGGTATGGTTCGTTGTAGTTACCATCACCTCCCCTACTCAGTTTGTGAGCGTAGCATAACCACGGCATCCATGCCTGTTCTTACCTCGTCTCCTTCAGCGACATTCCGCTGGCATGTTCTGGAATACCATAAACATGTTCGTAGCCAGGGAAAGAGATGTCCAAAGCAACGGCTTCCGGGCCTCGAGGTTTGCTATCCGTATTTCCACCAAAGGATTCGTCCCACCAGGTGCTCTCATCTTCGTCCGTCTCTTCCTTGACCTTCTCAGGTGCCCGCTCTTCTCCTTCATTGTTTTCAGGCACAGGTTTGTCAATCTTTGGCCGCCAGTGCTCTATATTCATAAACCCACGGTCGTTGAATTTGACCTGTGTCTCACCATCCCTCTTGAACTCAATGGTAAAAGGAGAGTGCTGGATTACGGCCTCATGTTGGCCAGATGACCCATAGTGCACGCGTGTAGACCCAGCTTCGGTTTCCCTGCTCAAAGCGGCTCCTGTGCTAACCTTGAGACCACCGACAATAGCCCACTTTGATGCCTCATTGTATCGCTCCTTCTTCGCCTTGCTATCATGACGCAGCACAATATCTCCTTTCTGTCGTTTTTCCTCGTCCACCGTAACCCTGGCGGTTCCAGACTCCAGGAAGGTTACGGTGAGAGGTAACCGGACCGTCTCACCAGCCGTCCCCACCGACTTCAATATTGTACCAGACAATTGCCCATCTTTAAAGGTAATCGAATTAGGATCGAGGTTGTATGGCGAGGTCCAGCCTGGAGAGAGCTGTGTGGCGGTATCTGCGTAAGCTCTATTGCGCTTGCAGAAGCCTGATTGATCGCAAGTCTTGAAGTTCTCATGCTTTACCATAACTATAAAGCATATTAGCGCCCATCCAAGGCCTGTAGATAAGCGCAATCGCTGTGATGAGATGTTCGATACGTACCAACTGGTGTAAACAAGCAGCAAAACGTTGTGAAAATAAGGAAAAATCCCGTCCACCGGAGGGACGAGGCGGAGGAGGAATACATTTTCATCTTCGACTTGCTCGTCCCCCAAATACGATTGGGCTTTATCAAACTTGGGGTTAACTCTCTGCGGAGTGGACTGGCCAGCTTGCTGCACGGCTCGTCCCTTGTGTATCTTGGCAGTGTTGGTTGTGCTGCAGGGGATTTTTCGAGTCCTGGTGTCGATTATCTCGACCTTGCGTAGGGATTGGATTACATACGGAAGTATGATATATTAATACCTTGTGTTAATATTACATTTAGAACTTATTCTGAAAACAAACACATAACAGACATCAGACATGTTTAATGACCGGTAGCATTAAGTTTATCGTTGGAAGAATATCTGATTGATATTCGCCCTAACGCCCTCTGGGCTTAGATTCATAGGCATTATAGCCGATGCTGAGGTCCTATGTCAGTGCATGTGCCAGCAAGCCCTCGAAGTTAGTCCCCGCCACTAATCCACCCCACCAACACAACCAAAACAAATTTAATGAATCAGGACAACTCATCCCAATTCTCCTCTGGCATACCTGATCCTCCCATCTTCAAGCACCTGGGACCAAAGGACCGAGCTTATATCCGCCAAAACATTGAAGCCAACTACAAGAAAGAACACGAAGCAAACATGACCACCGAGCAGACGTGAGTTCTGTTATTATATGATAGCTGAGAGGGAACAGGCGGTGAAGCTAACACTTCAGCTCTTCAGCTTCATTGCTATCAAGCCTGATGGCGTCCAGGTATGCAATTGACTCTCATGGAAGCCAGAGTCTCATAGACAATAACTAAAATCTTTCGTGGACATTTGGACATTGCTAACAAGCGCCCCAGCGCGGCCTGATCGGCCCCATCATCACACGCTTCGAGAACCGTGGGTGAGTTGGGACTACAATTCACTATAATTATCACTAAGAAGCTGACTGACATCTTCCTTCAGCTTCAAGCTTGCTGCCATCAAGCTCGTCAGCCCGACCAAGGAGCATCTCGAGAAGCACTATGCCGATCTCTCCGACAAGCCCTTCTTCAAGGGTCTCATTGCCTGTACATCCTTCAACACCACCCTTCCTAAACCCCGTACCAAGAACATCGAAAACTGACACGCATCCTCCAGACATGGGAAGCGGACCCGTCTGCGCCATGATCTGGGAAGGCCGTGACGCCGTGAAGACCGGCCGCACCATCCTCGGTGCTACCAACCCTCTTGCCTCCGCTCCAGGCACCATCCGTGGTGACTTCGCCATTGTAAGCCCTCCAAACACCGCTCAATCCACACCGATATAATCCAGACACTCATACTTGTATTTCGCTAGGACGTCGGCCGCAACGTCTGCCACGGCTCGGACAGCGTCGAGAACGCCAAGAAGGAAATCGCTCTCTGGTTCGCCGAGGGCGAGATTCAGACCTGGAAGCAGGCCCAGTTCGACTGGGTCTACGAGAAACCGTAGATGTGTATACACACGGTCGGTTCGGCGTCTAGTACTTCGCGTCTAAGAGAACGCTCTTTAGATCAGATCGAGGAATGAAAGGTGGATGCGGCTATGATGAGATGAACTTGATATAGATTCGAATTGAAAAAGTACATTCTGACGACCAAGCAAAGCAAATTCTGACCACTGATCAAGGCATGGACGGCAATCTGCCTAGCCATGGATTGAGAGCTTGCTCAGATTTGTGACGTTGGGAGGTGATCTCGCCCGAAACCGCCGGCTGCAGCCTTGGGAAAAGTTTCAATAGGACGATCCTTGCAAGCCGTTCATCTAATCCTTTCATCTAATCCTTGTTGTGAATTCTCGGGATTACGACCGTAAATATGCTGCAGCTGAAGCCTGCATCGAGCAGTATAGAACAGGTAATATATACAGTACCACGAATCGGTTGAGATTCATTCCGCTACGTACTAGCCTTCATCCAAAAACTGAAAACCGCGGCAATTCTGCATTTTCTCTAATGCTTGCTATTTCGTCACATCACGATAAAATACAATATGGTAGAAGCAAACTGAGCAAGAACTGAGGATCCGCAGCGCTCCCCAACCGCTTTCCAGCCATCAGCCTTGGTGCATTCCAAGCTTAATTAATCAGAGTTTCGGTTTGGCAAAAATATTACCACATCCACGAGCAGATATTTTGGGATCACTCTCTGCTCCAGTTTGCCTGTTTGGCGGTCAGCCCGTGGTCGTAGCGCCTCCTGGCCCATGGACGAGTATTGAGCGGCGTAAGGGAAGGTATTTCCACCGTGCAGTGCATTGATTCGACTCTAGGCATACTTGAGACGCACGTCAACACAGCAATTCAGAAGTCGCAAATTGTCAGAGATTCGTTGTTGTCCTTCAATCGTTGCGATTACCGCAAAGGCGTCAAGATTTTATCTATAATCTCAAGCAGTTGGCCCACGTGGTCCGAAAGGAAGACTTCACCGGCGGTTCTTGGCAAGGCACTGTCGCCGGTGCAAACAGACAAATATAGTTTAATATCGGGCGCACGGATATGTACGCAACGAGGTTTCGAGTGCAAGTCACTGATTGGTGGCCCGTCGCCTAGAATTCGCAAGTCTGCCAGGTAAGAGCCTTAGGCAGATCACCACTTTGTTGCAGCTTCTACCGCTGTGTGACATTCAGGCGGGCCCTTCGCCTGGAATCAGCCTAATTTGGTAAATCAGAATTGTCCCTCGCGTCACAATTCTGGGTCGGAAACGACAGCTGATCGAGGAATCCGAGGGCAAGGCTGAATACATTCATAGTAGTGAAGGGGGGACCTGATCATTATACGTAATTTCTCCTCTCACCCTAAAGCCGACAAGAAATCGATGAACATACAAACAAGATGGGAATCAAAAGAAAGCCAACATCCATCAGAATCCTCGCCCCAAACGCCCCAAACGGATCTCAACTCGCCCCCCTTTGATAACACCTGTCCCGTGCCCGCCACCCATATTACTGGGTCTGAAGATCTGAACACTTCTCTTCCTAGCCTCGTTCAACTATGGGCTTACTCCATCTCATTGAATACCCTTCTCTACACAACCTTTCCTTCATTTCATTCAACGCCTTTGCCTCACCACTGTGGATGTGTTCTACGGATAGAACATCGCAACAAACTCTTCAAACCGGAACCGCCGCAGCACGCCTCCCTTTTTTGTTCCATTTGGCCATGTAACCGCTGAACGAGGTGGCTCTTTCGTAAAATCATTATCCTGGACTGTGGCAACATCAATTTCTGAGTGGCTACGATTGCGATGTCGCCAAGCATGGTACGATCTAGTCCCTAGTGTCGTGAGAGCCGATTTCGAATTTCTATTCTCCGGACAATGTTCTTCTGTTGAAGAGGGAAGCTCGCCGGAATACGACGCCATATTAACCTGCTGGATGTCAGATGGATTCATCACTGCAGTAATAGAGAGCGCGTGGTCCTCAGGAGCATCCCGCTGGACGTGTGGAAATCCCGGTTGAGCACTATGATCCTGACTGGCCGTATTCAACCTGTGTTTATCGCAGGATTCGCCTTGATGGGCTTCTTTGACTACCGGCATCAATTTCGCACTTCCTGGGAGTGTCGAATCACTCGCTGGCTTTCGCTTGAGATACGTCTTCACGAATTGGATAGCATTGGCGCTTTTCCCCGGAGTCAAGCAGAGTTCGGCTAGAAATATTAGCATGACGGAGTTCCATGCGAATTCGTCACCGAAGACAAGTAAATATTCACCGTATTGTTTGCTCTCACTTGCACACAGGAACTCTAGCAGCGTGGCGTCATAGCTTCCATGATCTCCAAAGTCTTCTTCCAGCGCCATCACAAACCGAGCTATCTGCGTTTTCGAGTGCTTCCATGACGGGATCTGCTCTAAGGCATGGCCGGCTTGACGAATGATCTCTCCTCGGCCATTTTGCAGTGTGCCATTGAAAGCTGCCTTGACTTCTTTCGTCGCAGCTATTGGAACTTCGCCAACTGCTCGGGCGCGTCATCAGCATCAATACAGTACAAATTCTTCGATGACCTGGACAAAGGTACAAATATGAGAACAAGTAGACTGCGGAGTCACCACCATGGCTCTACTGGAGCTTAGGAGGCGAATTCTCATAATGCCTGATGCCTCATGACCTCTTGGCAATTTGGCTCCGCCCGCCTCTTCTCTAGTGGGAGACGGAATAAAGAATCATTCGGCAACTACCTTTCTCTAGCCTGGTCCTCCCACGTTTAAATTTCTGTGTGGCCTTTATCACCGTTGCCATTGTCGACATTGTGGACGGGGTCGACACCATCACGATTGGATTTTGAGCAATAGCTTGAGAAGCGGCTATTTGCAGCTATGGCCTAACACATTTCATCAGCCCCATGGAGTTAGAAGTTGGGTTTGTAGGACGAAATAGATGGGGATGCCGTTTTGCCATGTGCAAGCTGGATGCTCACATCGACCTTCTGCTCCTCGTCGGCCCGCTGTTATTCTTCCGGGCCACTTCACTGCTCCGCGGTGTATACTTATGAAATCCTTTACGTGCCTTTGTAGCCAGTTCTGAACACAATAATTCCAGGAGATCAGATTCTCTCCGTGTTGTAGTGAGTTGCTCAATGTTGAAATGCGGAGTGCGTCACCGCCTCCGTCCCTACTTTGCCACTAGTGTCGTAGCCGATATGATATGAAGGATAATAGCAGAGTAAAATGTATGTAGCACCATGAACGGAGCCGTGATATGGGTGCGAGTTGCGTAACTGCTCAGCAGTGAATGATTTTGAGTTCGTGGCGTTGATGTCGAGGGGGTTGCAAAAAAGCCATTAAAACCCAATGTCATCGTCGGTGTTGGGTCTGCGAGCGCATGGGATACGCGATATCCGACCGGGGCCTTCGCCTCGATCCAAATACAGTTGGATCAAGTTGTAAAATTCTCGAGGCAGTATCAATCCTTCTTTGTGGGAACAATTGCGATTAGATCTTGAAAATCGTGAGCAGGCTTCGATGAGCCAACAATATCACTGGCTGTCGATTACTATACCGATCAGCCATTCGCAAATGAGAGAAGGAAGCATATCTACGTAGAGATCGGAGAAGCCAAGTTTCCGTGCCACTCTGGACGTCTCAGCCTCGAGCGACCGTCATCGCCTCCGATGCCACACCTTTCCAAGTGTATCTCAGTCACACTTCTGCTCGATCCCACCTTTTAAAACTTAGGAGTGCCATTTTGTCGCCTTGGATCCTGGGCCGTAGAGAAAACGTGCACAGCTTCATGTAAACTCCTGGAGGCTCCAACTCGATTCCTCGAAGAGACGAAAGCCTTGAATATCTGGGAAGCGCGGTCTCCAGCCAACTATGCAGTCGTTCGAACGGACATTTGGAAAAAAAATCTTTACCTTATACTAGACCATCGTCCTATAATACTGCAGAGGTCAGTGTGCAATCTTGCCGTCAATACATAGATGAATTCTGACTAGTGTGCCACCTCGACATCTTTCAGACCTCGAAGATACGAAATATATCCAACGCGGTATCCGGATGGCGTTCGGAAATCGTAATGAAACAAATGGCGAACATGTCTATGGATATTTTACAATTATGAATGACATACTGCCTATAACGTGTGACGAAAGGGCGGCAATTGTCGATAACGGAAGCTCTCTCCTCGCGACACGAGAAGTCAGAGATGCACAACTGCCTGACGACAATCAACTTCAATCAGTGGTCAGATATACACCCTGCGCGAGCCGCAGTGGGACTGAAGAAGATAATGTTGAACAATCGCTGGAGCATATTGCGCCTCCAGTTGAACTGCTCTCGTGGCCGCTTTGCGAGACAGATCCTGGATTGATTCACACTGGGGATAAGGACGCACAATTGTCTGAGAACTTCTTCTTCAATGGACTCATGAGTTCCTTCGGGATCTTCAACGGCCATATGCTTGGGAAATCGAATATGAGCTCTGGCGATGCCTTGTGCGATTCCGTTCTGCCTACACAGACGTCGTATGAAATTAGTCCTATATGTTCTCATTCTATGGTAGTGAATCCCACCACCATCTAGTCATTATTGTGCTTACAAGTCACAGTGCTTCAATCGAGACTCCGACCTGAGCAGTACGCCGTCTGATGCTTGTTCGGGTGAGCCACTTCAATCATGCTATCATCTACTATTAGGTAGTACTACGCAGTACCCAGATCAATATACCACAGAACGACAACTCCCTAAACCATATGACACTAGAACTTATACCGCATCAATTTGGACGGATGCGTCGGAATGGACTGCCGATTTCCAAAACACCAAAATCAATGACCTCGAAGAATTGCGAGGACCTTTGTTGTTCGAACATCTTGCGCCAGAAACGGCTTTAAGTGAAGGTTCGGTTGAACCCGATGGTCATAAGTAAGTTATACCCTTAAAGTGCCCTTGGTATCTAACGGTGCATACGTTAGCAAGTACAAAGGACTACACGAGCGGCCACACATATGCACTACGTGTTCAGCGGGATTTACTTTGAGGAAAGACCTTGAGAGACATAGACTCTCGAAACATCTCGATCGGAGTAGTGATGCCGGCAGGTTCTTCTGCACCGCTCCAGGATGCAAGCGCGCATCCCGAGGATTCTTTCGGAAGGATCATCTTTCTGAACATGTGAGGTCCCAGCATACAAAAAGGCGGTCATCAAATGGAAGATCATGTTCGCCAAGCCCTTCGAGGTCAAATTCGCAAAGACGAGAGAAAACGCACCATTGCGATGTCCATGCTTGTACCAGACCAGAAGGATTTGCTTCATTGCACGATCTCCGTAGACATCAAAGCAGCGTTCATGGCGTACGTAATAAATCGTATCGATGTGTGGCGGACGGTTGCAAGAAGCGTGATAAGATATGGACGCGCTTGGACAATTTCAGACAGCACGTGAAAAAACATACGAACGAGGATCTAAACGATCTTATAGAACGGTAAGAGAATGCTCTCAAAAAGATTTTGGGGTACGACTGTGCTAAGATGATTAGATCTGGGAGCTGGAACATAGACATGTTCCCGATTTCTTCCTGGGGAACAGATATTGTGGCACCTAATTCAATGACGATATTCGACTCACGGGTTCCTCAAAAGCGTCCGCCTGAAGTCTCTGCGGAAGATAGCTCGAAGCGTGATGGACACAACTTGCAACAGGCCGAGGAGGGTTTCAAAAAGTCACGAACCGACGACTTTCTGCTGCTGAGCGTCGGACAGCATTTCGATGAGCGAAAGTTCAACCAAGGGGTCGCGTCCGAGGGATATGGAACATATACGTTAGATCTAAGTTCTTTGTAAACGTTGGCATGCAAACCAGTGGCATGCAAACAAGTGGCATGCAAACAAAGTTCTGTGCCAAGTTAATACACCAATTAGGCTCAAACTTGTTCCGCATCCGATCACTAGAGAGTTGTTTATAAACGTTACCTATGTGAATCTTTGAGCACGCTAAATTTACAGAGATGCTGGAAACCTTGTCTACTACAGGCAACGTTCCGAATTTCAGAGCGTATTCATGTTCGCATAACTAATACGACTTCCACCAGTGGCCAGCACGAGATACCCATACAAAGATATATATTGAAAGGTAGCATCCCAAAGCTTCCAAAAAAAAAAAACCCCTCTTGACATCTCGGTACATAACAAAGTTTAAGAATGCAAATTCAAACGCTTCAGGCCTCGATAATCTCTTGTTTGAGTCTCTGTGTCCGTCCTGATTAGCTAATAGTTGCACGCGAGTCCGAGTGTGAGCAGTGCTAGGCCATCAAATCATCAAACGCGGCCGGGCTCAGACTTCCGGATTCTTATATGCTTCAGCATGGGCTCTGGTTTCTTCAACAGAGCGCCGCTGTTTCTTCCGTTTCTGAACCCTCCTCATTATAAAATGGAAAGCTCTGACTGGTGGACGGGCGACGAGATACACTGCTATGGTAACTGGAACAGCTACTGCAAAGTAGACCCAGAAGTAAGGCCCGCCAGGAATGTTATTGGCATTCATGCTGAACAGACTGGCCACGAAGCTCAAAGGAACGAATATTAGAGCTAGAATAGTAAGGCGGCTGATGTTAGCCGTCTCCGCGAATGATCGACGGCTGTCGACGATTTGAACCAGAGATGTCACTACTGGTAACATGCTCTCCAGGCGACGACCATATCCCTCGATATTAGCCGCCAGGTGCTCGTAGTCCCCTACAAGTGATGTTCGCAGGTCGGAGGTTTCAGATGCTTGTAGGACGCGAGCTACAGCGAGAACCTTTTGTTGCGATGAGATGATACGACGGCGCCAGCTTTGCAAATCGCGCATATCAGAGTTCAGTATCTCGAGCTGCTGAATGAAACTTCGAGATTCGTTGCTTCTGTATTCGTATTGCTTGATGCCGCGGTACATTACTCCTAGGTACTTGACCCATTCTGCAGCAACGACGCTTAATGGGTAGTGTGACAAGCATAATAGAGATGGATTTTTCGGGTTGAAGGACGAAGGGGGTTTAAGTGACCAGTAATACAGTAGATCTTCCATGAGACAGAGGCGGCCAGGTCCCGATCTGCGATCCTTGTAATCGTGCACAGAAGGGGGTGCGAGAAAGTCCTCATAGCCACCAAGGAAGAGCTGCGAAGGGAGGTGGACCGATACCATTCCATTCTTTTTTTCATTGTCAAACAGAAAGTTATCACCAATAGGAGGGTCTACAAGGACAAGACCTAGAACAACGTGAGAACTGGAAGCAGAAAGGATTCAACATAGCTACATACCTATCCAGTGCGTGTCTCGAGTAGTCCGGAGAATAGAGACACAGTGTTGTGCCAGGCCAATCCATTTGTTCTTTACTGATGGGATGGCCATCACTTTGCGATCGATGTTGCCAACCCGTCGCAATCTCTTTCGAGGTGGTGATACCTTGTCAAAACTTATGGTCCGATGATAATGAACATTAATATAATTGCTTGCAGTTGTCCTAGATGGCAAAGTCGCAAGGTCCGGCGTTTGGGTTTCTAATTCTTTCCATGAGGCATTTACATGTGAAGCGAAAAACAGCGGATCGACATCCAAGCTGGAACCAAGAATATCGATCAGCTCTTTGCTGAGATCCTCAACGATTAGTATTTGGCCTAAAAATTGGCTGCCATCTCTAGGCTCGTGCTGGAGGTAATCATCTATGCTGTCGGATCGGACCGTCTTTCCATAAAGGAGCTCGGAGCGTAGACGTTGAATGTCTACTGTCCGCTTTCTTGGGCTGATTACGTCGGCAAAGAAGTCCAGAGAGGCAATACGGCAAGGCTCATGGCTCGAATTTGAATCGGAAAGAAAATTGCAAAGACTAAGCAGACTTGGGTTGCGAAGGCATTGCGCTTCCACGAGGCTGCGGTATGTAGTCATGTCGAGGGCTTGCTGTCATGTAGTAATTCAAAGCTCTCCGTTCTAGCGTAGACTTATGTGTTGTATTCACTGACAGCAGTATTGGAAATCCCCCGGTCACATTTCAAGTGGTTCAGGGTCGGCCTTCTGGTCCTTACGATTGTTGCCTTTGAAGTTGAGAAGATTGAAGGTGCGGGAGGGAAGCCCCTCAGCATCACCAAAACATGTCACTTTGTCAGCCTTGTTACCTATCTCTAGGCACCTTTACCTAGGTACCTTTATGTTACATGGACCCAACCTCAACCTATCAGCCTGTGGAAACTTGGGGCATGAGGTCTGATATCACGAAGATAACCCATCTTTGTCGAGTCAGAGAGCCTCAGTTACCAACTATTACGATTTCAGAGTTCGTGACAAGTTTGTGGATCCGTAGAATCTTGTTACAAGAAGGCAGCTACCTAGTCTCCTGTTTTCAGATAATGGTCCTTGCTGTCCTGCTTCTCAGCCTCGCTGTTTATATCACCGTAGAGGGTCCTCGTGCAGCCGGTGATCGGTGAGGGATGGATTTTGGTGCAACACACCAGTTTTACTCCAACCATTTGCAGCCGTGAAATCATTTCACCCTTGTTCTGGCTATGTTTTTCAGCGTACGCTATTCATCGGGTGTGCGAGCATCGTGTGCAATGCGGCTTGGAATAGGGCATTGCCATTACGGCTCACGGCCGATTGGCAGCCCAATTGCGATTGCCTTTCGTCAGCGAGACACCCTGATTGTTGCCTCAACGGACACACTCACACTCAGCTTCAATAGCCCTGCTGAAACTGTGGTGTCTATTTGCCTGTGCCTCACTGCCTCGTTTTCCTGTTCTGCCTTGGATGTTGACAGGTCTATTCATATATCAGCCTGTTCAATATCCTGTAATTCTGTTGGAGAAGAAGCTGCTTAGAGACAAATATAAAGTCTTCCTCTCTGTACTGCCCCCGGAATCCTTATCAACAATACCAAAACGTATCAAGTACTTATGTCCCGCGTTTTCATCATAAATTCAACCCTAACCTAATTTCTGTTTCCTCACCCAAATTAGATCGATCTGACTGCACTGGGAGGCAGCAAGCGTGCTTTCAACGCGACGCGAATCTATGCCAATTTATGGGTATCTCTTGCCTTAATATCGATCCAGAATCGCGGCATAAATACTGTAAGGGAGGCTATATCTCGCTATGCGCGTAATCCGAATGTTGACGTCGCGCTGTTCAGCCTCATTTAAGGTCACCGGGAGCGAAAGCCCGTCTATCTTCCAGCAAAATATCTGTGGCCCGCGCCTGAGGGTCAAATGTCTCCAATAAAATCTCCATCCCGGATAATTGACGACTTCCTTGAGCATCAATACTACCAGGGGCATCATGAACGAGTAGCGCAATGCGCAAAGGATATCTGCGAGGAGAAGCTTCGTGGAGCCAAGATTCAAGCTATTTACTCATCTCGTGGAAAAGATAAGGACTCATTGCGGGAGAAACTTGAAAAACGAAACGCCATCCTCGAGGAACGAGGCTGTGGATACAAGAATGCAAGTGAGATTCGGTCGAACGTTAGGGACCTTGCGGGAGTGCGCATTGCACTATATTTCCCGAACCAAATGGATGTGGTCGCCGGTTGCATTGAGAAGATTTTCGACGTTATCAATTGGACAGATCATCCGAAGTCTGCCGCCAAAAACGAGCAAAATGAAACAGAAGATGTGGACACCTGGCGTCCCAAGTTTGCCGGTTATAAGGCCAAACATGCCTGGGTACAGTTCAAGAAAGAGGATGTCAGAAACCATAAGAAGTTAGAAGGTCTGCAGAAGGACCTGCGGGACCATGATGTCGTCGAAATCCAGATTGTTACTGTGCTCCTTCACGCATGGGCTGAGGTGGAACACGACATTGCCTATAAGAGCATTTTCAAAGATGCTATGCAAGAAGAAAGAACAATACTTGAGTGCCTCAACGGTTTGGTGTTATCTTCAGAACTATTGTTGGAACAGCTCTATCGACTTTGGACAGCCCGAAACGAATCAGCCAAGGAGCACTTCGAGTACAAATACCAATTAGTAGAATTTATGTCGAAGCGAATCGGGAACTCGTGCCTACCAGAAACCGTTGATAAATCTGACCTGGACATGTTGCGGAGATTCCTGAAAACCATTGAAAAGGATACACCGGAGGCTCTCGGACTTGTATTGGACGAACTTGGTTTTCAGGAAGACGCTGATCCTAAAGTTACGAGGGATCTCAATCCAGTACTCAACGAGATTATCGAGAGGTATCCTGGATTCCAACCAAGGTCTCATATGCGAATCCCATTCTGTATTACGGCCTATATGCTTTCCAATATTTCGGAGGTGGACGAATTTGTTGCACAACATAATTTGACAACGGAGTCACAGGAACCGGCTCAGAGTGCTTGCTCGAGGTGCAAAATTCTACTCAGCTCTGTGCTTTGGCTTCAAGAGCTCTTACCCCGGCCCGGGTTGCACGAAGCTTTCGGAGAAGCTGGACTTGAGAAAGAAGGGATGAAGAATCTCGACTGGCTGTTACATGGTGCCAGGCGGATCGACATTCTGAGTGGGCGTGAGCCGGATGAAATGGAGCGGACGACTCTCGATTGCCTTTGGACATGGTTTGCGAAACAACCTAAAGATTCTGTCTTCTTGTTCGTTTTCGGGCTTGCTCGAATGGGTGTTCTCAAAGACTTGTCTCCTGATGATTTGGACCAATTGAGTCCCGTTTCATCTGTTCAAAGTAATTCGGACGATGAAAGTAATGCGGATGATGAAGTAACCGACTCAGAGCGTTCTGGCCAGTCTTTTTTTGAAGGATTTCCTCGACCGTTTCAGTGATTGGTTGTAAGGGTCCTGGATATCTCGTTCTCGTTCTTGGTCGGTGTAGTTTCATCGTTTCTCCACACTTTAATATAGGTTGAGACTTCAATTTGGAATGGCCACTATCCGCACTCACCTCTAATTTCCAATTTCCAATCTTATTGACCGATAAGACCATCCCAGAACCATCAATGAAAACATGAGCCACTTTAATTTCATCCATCACCTCATTGATCACGTCAAGATTCCCCCTCAAATTTGATCTTTTTCATATTTCCTTGTCCAGTGTCTGCATCTCATTAGCTATCAATATTGCAACCGGGGGCTGGCCAACCATAATAGATATTCATTTGGTTGAAATCTTTGGACCTATCTAAATGTTTTTCCTTGTATAATGCATGGTTAATCCACCAGAGAATATGTGGACCACTATTAGGGTATGCTATACCCTATCTAAATGCTTCTAGCAAGACTTGCCACTGAATCCGGACCTATCCTTCTGAAACTTTGCAACTTTTGCTCGTCCCATTTAGGTCCTCCAGACGTCACAATGCACACCCCGAATGTATAAACACTGAGACATGCGCCTTCCTCTCCGCATCACAAAATTGGCTGTAATCATCGGCCCATGCCTTCATATTTCGCATCTTCCGTTGGCAGCCAAGTGCTACTCGCAGTTGCGCTACTCGCAGTTGCTCTAGCACTGGCAGCGTCATCGACTCGCTCTCCATTCCCCTCTTTTTCTCCCATATTCTTCACAACATTCTCCCACCACTTCTTAATTCCCATCACCTCCCTCCTCTCCTCAACACCAACCTCGACCGGCGGCCCCCTCCTCTCCTCCATCGCCTCCAGCTCCCCAAACTCTCCCTTCTCAGCACCCAAAATTGGCTTCCCAAACCGCCACACACACCACGCGCTCGTCTCAGAGCTTAACAACCCACTTCTCCCCTTCCAACTCCTAACCCCGAAATTCCGTAGCAAAACAATGTCCCCGGCTTCGGCGGTCGGAATAGCCGACTTCCAGGGTCTGAAGATCTGGACTTGGGTTTGCTGTGGGTAGGTAGAGATGTCTGTGATGGAGAGGACGGTGTAATAATCCTTTGGGCCGGCGGTGGCGCGCTTAATGGGGGTGGTGCCGCGGATTACGAGGGCAAGGACGTCAATTGTGGAGTCTGGGATGTTCAAGTAGATGGAGAGGTTTGAGAGAGGGAAGTAGTAGGACAGCGCTGTGCGGAAACCTTGGGAAGGTGGCTCTGGAGACTTAGATGCGTGTGGTGCGGGAGCGAGGGAATGGGTGTGGCCGTTTGCGTTCGACGAAGCGAGAACTTTGATGTCGGCTTCGGACGCAGCGCTTCCGCTCTCGCTTTCGTTTTCACTACTTGCAGAGATTGAAGAAGTTTCGACGGCAGCTGCTAGGCTTGAACGCGGAGCGAACCATTCGCTGAGGATCTCTGGGACCTCGTCGCCGAGGCGGGATTGGAGGGTTTCTTGGCCGTGCTTGTTCTTGCTGTGAGATTTGCGTGGCTTTGGAGAGACTTCTTGCACTACTTCCCGTGATATGTCCAATGGGAATGATGGGCTAGAAATAAGTCCGGCAGAAGTTTCCTGAGTGAGTTGCGGAGTGAGCGGAAGAGTATTGTCAGCTTGAACTTGTTGAAATGAAGGTTGAGATCCTAGGAATTGCTGCTGGCTTGGATCCGGTGTCATCGGAACGTTGCTGTTCATGTAGGATTGTTGATTGATGTTGATATCGGTTTCATTGGACTTATGTTGTGAATGAGGTGGGCTTGAGTATTCATGAAGCGGAAGCTGAGGATATGTTACTTCACTTGGTGTGGCGTCGGGCTTCACCGCGCCATTCACGGTAAGTGCGTCTGTGTTATCCCAATGCTGTGCAGGAGGTGACGAGGCTATTTCTGGTGATGGCTCAACATCTTGCTCTGCTACACAATGCCGACTCTCGGGTCCGCTGAAGTCCAGCTGTGTTGTTGAAGCATGAACAGTTGGCGACAAGATTTTATGTTCTGAGGCCAGGACTTGTGGTCCTGGTGAAGTCTGACTTTCCAGCCTGCTGGAGTCTGGTAGTGTTATTGAGGAATATGAATGACGGCGTGGTTGTTGACTCTGCTCGGCATCCTTGCCAGGTGAAGATAGTACTGGAGGAATCTCATTGTGGTTAACCATCATGTCAATAGTATCGAGACCGGAAGTCGTAACATGAGGATAGGCAATGTCGGATGAATGAATCCGGCTTAAAGGCTCTTCAGTATTGTCTGGGTAAGCATAAGTCTCCATTGTAACAGTCTCCACGCTATCAGAGTACTGGACCGTGGATATCGAAGCTTCAGAATGCAAGTTTTCTTCCTCAGAGTCTTTCACGAATGAAATGTTGGCGAACTTAGAAGAAGACGCCGTGTTGGTTCCAATTTTTTTTTCAAAGTCTAAAGCGGGGAAATCAATCGGCACGAAGATCGACTCATCAACCTCAACAGAAGGGGTCCTAGACAAGATTGATAACGGCGACGAAATAGACGATTTCGCTTTTTTGGGGGACTGCTTGTCTTTAGGGGGTTCTACGAGAGAGAAGATGGTATTTTTCGGCGACAGTGAAGGTTTCTGTGGTCGGGGTGGATGATTTTTCTGAGGCAAAATCTCTTTCGCTGGTGAGAGAGACGTCTTTGATCTTGTATTCATGGCAGGAATATTTGGGGAGATGCTACTCCATGCATGAATCTTTCTACCGATTTTGGAGTCTTCCGACTTGACGAGGCTTGACATCCGAGTATCTTGACTAGCTTGAACAGCTTGGGGGGGAGTCGTTGCGATTTTACCCCACTGAAACTGCGTTTCACTATTCAAATTACCCTCGGGCAACGCATCCTCATCGCCAATGCTAAGGACAGCGTCATTTGTGCTTGCGGGAATATCGCCTAGGGGAGCGTCGATCATGCCTTCATCTTCGTCGCTCTCACCGCCGGAACCAAGATCTATAATTTCTGTTACTTTTCCAGGGGTTCTGTCACCTAAACTGGCCATGCCAATCGCTTCCTCGGTATGCTCGGGCGATGGTTTTAGCGGTAAAGATTCAGTGGAAGAACTTTCCGTTTCCATTTCTCTCGGGTCCGTTTCAACATGTTGATCATCAATTACTAGAGCTTTTGGAAGACTTGATACCTCCATATCATTGCGTTCAGATGGGTTTTCAGCGACGTCATTTTCGGTAAGAGACTGCTCGAAAGATTCTCCACTCTCAAGTATTCGCATTCGCCGAGGTCGATATTCCGGAGACACCGGATCGCTTTTGAATAAGTCAGGCTTGTTGCCATATCCCTCGACTTCGCTCACTTTTCCATGTTCAACATCCTCTTCAGTCTGTTCATACTCCTCTTGCTCTTCCTCATCCTGGCCCTCGCTCCCGCCTTCGCCTTCTGCAGACTCAGATTCGTCTTCAAAACACAAGTCCATAACAAGGGGCCCTTTATGCTGCACCGGAGACTGGAGCGGAGATATTCCGGGAAATGGCTCTTCAGTGCGCAGAGGAAAAGTATTCTTCGCGTCCGTCACAGAAAGATCCGCATACCGTTCAACTTCTTGAATCACCTCCATATTCTGTTTAATCTCGGTCTCCACCGTCTCTAATCCCTCTGGAACCAATTCTGTGTCATTAATTATGTCCACATGCTGCCCCTTCTCGTCATTTATGGCGTCGTTTTCCTTTGAGGCCTCTTCAGTAATGGATATGTGTGCCTGGATCCTCTCTCGCGAGAACATTGACCCATCCAGACCGAACGGAAACCTGATATCAGTGAACGCCGAAGCATGCATACCATGAGTTAAGCTCTTAGTTGGCGTGCTTAAACTGTAATGACCACTTGATTCTATCGTATACTGATCCATGTCAATCGCTGATTCCTCAACCAGTTCATCTGATTCTGGTGCATGTTCGAGCGATTGAGTGGTTGCATGTTGGTCTAGGTATGAAGCAATCGTGGTATCTTGCTCGCCAGGAAACGGTGAAGGCATTGGTAGAGTTGAAGACGCCAAAGGTTCGATTACTGGAGTAGAAGGTGTATCTCCAATTGGTGTTTGGATATGTGATGACGTTCCAGAAGTAAAGCTTGTTTGTAGGAACGGAAGGGCTGGCGGAGGCATCATGACTTCGGCTGTCCCCTCCAACATAATAGGATCGCCTTGAGTTCTGGAGAGTTCTCGGTCTCTCATTTCCACATGACTGTCATCCTCTTCGTTTTCAGACTCTTCCTCTGCTTCCACATATTCATTCGCGCTATCTTCTTCTGTAGAACTTATGATGATGAAGTCTGCTTCAGGTCGTGGAGCACTTTCTTGGTCTGACTCTTCTTCAACTTCGTCGGGCGTTTCGACCTCTCCCTCATCGAGCTGAGATAGTTCTTCTTGAGAATCTACCTCGGTGGCGCTCAGATACGTTAAACCTTGCTCTCGAACCTCAGCCTCGTCTTCCTCAGTATTTGGCTCTGTATCGCCTTCGACATACTGCGGCATCGCGACATGTTGATATGGCTCGGGTTTAGCATAAAGGTCATCATTGTCCGCCAGATGATCAGTTTCGTCCATGCTAAAGTAGTTCTCACCCGTCATATCTTCTTCGGGAATAGTCTCTTCAGGTGCAGGAGTGGGAGCGTTCGCTAAGGCTGCGCCTATCGGGTATTCGCCATCCACCATCTCAGTCTCGTCCTGCGGTGCTCTTGTTTCGGTGATTGCCAATTCTTCCTCGTATGGTCCAGTAAGCGGGGGAGCGGCCACAGAAACAACATGCAGCTTTGAGGGTGAAATGGGTGTTTGCGGAAGCTCTTGAGGAAGCTCTTGAGGAAGCTCTTCAGGAAGCTCTGGAGGAAGCTCTTCAGTTCGCAGTCCACTTTCTAATTCTTCATCAGATATGCCTTCTTCCATTGACTGAGCACCCTCTTTCTCTGGAGAAGGAGTCCTCGCCGAGTATGTCCATACTCCCCAATCTTTGTAGGATTTCCGTCTCCTTTTCTTCGCATGATGTTCGGGTGTGCCATTGACGTCGTTGTCTGACTGAAGAGAATCGTAGTTAGACTCAAAATATGCTCCTTCTAAAAGCCTGGTGCGCTTAAGAAATGCGGGCGATGACCATTGTTGCGGGGTACTATTTGCGTTGACACGGTCCAAAGCTGGGGTGATTGATTGCTGCGCAGTGGAGGCTTTGCGAGTAGGAGATGCCGAGTCTGAAGGGGTGGGTTGGTCGACATCTATAGTGGCTAATTCGTGTCCATCTCGGTATACCTGCACAGGAATCTTTAGTGATTCATCTTTGCAAGAACGGGTTCCAAGTTGCCTACCTCAATGACCAGCTTTCGACTAAATGCTAGCTCCCAGTCCACACTCTTTCCAGGTGTCCGGATGTCCCCTACCTCATTGATAAATTGCGCGCCCTGCAATCCCAGAGTCACCTCGTCGCCAATCCCGATTCCAGATTGCGCAAGAGCTTGGGCGCAGGAGCCCCAAAATCGTACTCGGACTTGTCCTTTACGGCGGCGAAGGCGGAAGTCTGGCTCGGCTAACAGCAGCGCGCATTGTCGGGTAGAAGATGAGTAGGGCCAGAGGAGGGTAACTACAGCTTTGATGATCTTAGTGTTTGGTGAGGGTAGGTCCGGCGCGAGCTGTGATATTGGGATTTGGTCCATAGTTCTTCTCTCCTTTAGATTGATATTGGTAGCAGTGAGATCATGCTGTGAGGAGACGTATTACTGGAGTTTTCTAAGCATCGTTCATGTCGGCAGAGCTGGAGTTTCAAGAAATATGGACCTTTGTGATCATCCTACTAAGGTCAGGTATGGTAGGATCCCAAAATTACGTGCTGACCGCCTGAGTAATTTATTATTCTGCCGTACCAGACTGGGCAACGATAAAGGTATTTTATCGCGATAAATTATCGTTATTGTTGATAAATTACCGCAATTATCGTCGATAACGGATAAATTTTGTATACTAGCGTACAAAATCCAAACCTTAAAACTCTAACACTATAGTTAGTACTAAAATCTATCTTTTTTTAATTATAAGAGTTCTATATAATACTGGACACGGTAGGGAGCTTAATTATAGGTAATAGGGTTGTATTAATAGATATAGAGATGAGACAAATCCTTAAGGAACTCGACGGTCCGGGGGTTCTAGGAATACAACTGTGGCCCTAAGCGAACCACGTGACGCGCCGTAGGCTGCGCTTCGTATACGGCTCGCAGAGCTTCCAGGGTAATCTATATACTGTATTAGTGTTTATTACCTAATATATAATAGCAGTAATAATAGCAGTGA